>JARYGA010061265.1:40619-70379 GCA_030545235.1 Helianthus tuberosus
TTGACGAGTTCATAGTTTGTTTGAAAAAGATTTGAAATAAATCTTTTTGATAACCAATTTAAATAGTGTTAGGAAAACGTAATAACATCATTTTCCTCGGCATGTCACATGAAAACTTTGTATTTGTAAAACTTTGTATGTAGGACAATCCCGTCCCTGAGACTTTGTGCCTCGCACGAGTAAGTGTGAGCCTAGCACACGAGAGTCTTTGTGTCTTACACAAGTGAGCATGGGCCTAGCTCAATTGAGTCTGTAAACAGGACCAACACGTCCACTTAGTTGTATATAAGTTGAAAACGTTACCAAAGTTTGGTGAATTCATGTGTTTTTTAGTTTGCATCAAATGTATCTTAAAAACATTTGAGTGTTCGAGTATCGAAAACTAGTATGTAAAGCCTCAATGAAATCATTGATCATTAATGTTTTGCAAGAACAATAATATGTGTGACGACATAGGAAGCAATCCAACCCTAGACGATTTTTTTGTCAATACCCTCGACTGGGACACAAATGCACTCTTCCGTGTGGTTCCATGACCAAGAGTGGGGCTCACCAAAACACGATAGATCTAACCCTTCGTTCCTCGGTCTAAACAAAATTAATGGTTCTTTAGTATAACCATATTCGCACATGATCTAATTTTTTTCATTCCCTAGCTTATGATACCATTGTACATGTATTTCCCCTGATAGTTGTAAAACTGAAAAGCGTTTAAAATGCAAAGGGGAACATGAATTCACTCGGTTGTCCCATTGTTCGTATGCATGACAACCCAGTCCCGTTGTTGTAACTAGGACAATCCCGTCACTAGTCATCAAACTCATGCACATTTCGAAAATATGCGTATGTTTTATAAAACCGGTATGTTTAGCATTAATCTTTCGTAAACCATTTGTTTTCGTTGAAATTCTATTGCTAAATGGTTTAGAAATATGTAGTTTTCGTTCATCGAAATATTGTGTACTTTTGCAAAACTCGCATGTCTTTCTTTACACCCCCGAAAACATTTATAAAAATGTAAAAGTGTAAAAAGTGGGGTTTATGAACTCACCTCGATATCCTTGTACAAAGCTAGCTTAATACGATTCCACAATGTCGTTCCAAGAACGTAAACTCGCTATCATGCAAACTATAGCATTCCTATCAAGGAATAACTTATAAGTTTCTAAATATGACATAGCTAAACTACGTGTCACCGAGTTATAACGAATCGCTGACCATACGATTCTATGAAAGTGTTATTATCCTGATTTGAAATAACCAATCTATGGTTGCTTAATCCCATTTATAATCTGGAAAAATACTAGGTCTCAGAAATGACTTAGTTTTGGAGTGATTTAGAATTTATATTTATATATAATTATAAATATATTTACGAAGTCGTGTTAGTCGTCAAGAATAAAGATACGTATATGTAATGAGTTTTTAAATATGAAACAACACATTGTGAACTCGTATATGTATATATCGTCGTGCAGCCGACGTAGTAATGTCGTGTCTCGTGGTAGCTTCCATAGGATGCAAATATATATATATATATATATACACACACACACACTATGTATATATACAGGGTAGGGTTCATCCGAGAACCACCTTTATTGCGAGAACCGCGAAAACTAATGTGAACACAAAAAAATACCTAAAAAATCTAAAAAACACACAATTTTTTTTAATATTTTATTTAAAAAATAGCTATATTTGGTTACCAAATTTTTTTTCGAGTAACAATTATGGATGCACATGTGCAAATGTATCATTTCTTGGACAAATTCCGTAATATATTACCAGTAGTAGACAAATGTACTTTCATTCACATTACCATCAGCAATACAATACTTTTTACATTACCCATATTAAAAATGCACATATGCATCATTATGTATAACCACGATATAACGTGTTTTGGTATAAAAAGTTTTTGATTTTATATAATGAATTACGCCCATATACATATTTTTTGGATAGTTATATCATGTGGTTGATGGTTTGATTATATTTATCACTTTATGATTTAATATGTTGTTTGGATGGTATAAAGAGTGTTGATGTACATGTAATAAAGTGAAATATTGGTAATGGTATTGTATTATGGACGGTAGGAGGTAATGGTATTGTATTACGGATGGTAGGAGGTAATGGTAGTGTATTATGGATGGTGGGTGTGCAAAAAACCGAATTAACCGAACCATATCCGAATTAACCTACGAAACCGAACCCAAAAAACCGAACCAAATAAAAAACCGGTGGGTCGGTTAATGGCTTTTTTAAAAACCAAAAGTAGCGGGTCGGTTATGGTTATCATTTTTTCCACACCCACCATAACCAAACCTAACCGACATGTAATAAATATTTGTATGATTTAGGACTTTTCACCATATTTTTAATATTTGATGTTTTTGACTGAAGATTTTTAGTACTTATTGGTATCATTTTATGGTTTTGGTTGAATGTTTATTTGAATTTATGTAATGTATTTTATCACTTTTTTTGAATATTCGATAATAATTGGTATTAATATTATAGATTATATGTATTTTTAATACTTTGTAATATACTAATATATACAAATATGCAATAACAATTTATTCCATGTTAAAAAAATTAAGCTATTTTTAGCTAAGCTAAATACACGGTTAACCACCCATAACCGACCCGTTATGACCATCAAAATGAATAACCATAACCACCATAACCGATCGGTTATGGTTATGGTTATCCAATAACCGACATCGCGGTTATGGTTCTGGTTTTTGGTCAAAACGACCCAATTAACCAACCCATGTTACTGCGTATGCGTCTTATTTTCAAAGTATACAAATTCTCAATCGTTGTGATTAAGTTCTTGATAATTTCGAAAGTTTCACTCTTGTGTGCCATAACGCCACCCAAGAAAATCTAGAATAATCATCTGTCACCACGAGGCAGTACGAGTCATTACTGATGCTTTTATGCTTGACAGGACCGAATAAATCCATGTGCAAGCGTTCAAGCGGCACTGCAACTGTGTTGATCTTCCTTATCGGGTGCGATTTCTTCCTTTGTTTTCTTATTTGGCATGAAACACAGACATCTTGAAGATGAAAGTTCTTGACGGGAACACCAGTTACTAACTCATTCTTCACCAGATGATTCATTTTCCTTAGGTGAATGTGTCCCACCCGCTTGTGCCAAATGATTGTTTCCTTTTCTGTGGCTTTAGGAACAAAGCATGTTACTTGAGCAGACGTTGTAATTTCTTGGCTCATATCAAGGACATACAAATCATTAATCCTTGGTGCAGATAAGAGAATCCAGTCTTTGGGGATGTTGAAACCGGGCTTCAGCACATAACATCCATTAGCAACAAAGTGCACAAAAAACTTCTTATCACAGATTTGAGAAACACTTAGAAGATTGTGATCAAGTTGTTGCACAAAGTTGATCTTGTCAAAACTGACAACCCCGTTGGATACCATTCCTTCACCAGTAATATACTCGCCTTTATCTCCAGCAAAAGCAACATAGCCTCCTCTAATAGATTTAACGTTGTAGATAAGTCTCATGTCGCCGGTCATGCGCCTGGATGCCACACTATCAACAATCCAAAGACTACTGACAGTTCCTCCTGGAACACCCTGCACATGTACTCAAATGATAAGTTGTAGATGGGGACCCAAGCCTTCGTGGACTTGGGTCTTCCATTTTCATCGACAAAAGTTATTTCAACTTCGCGATGATTTGGAAATGGTGATGCTCCCCCTGAGTTTGTGACCAATTTAGGTTTCCATGTCTGTTGAGTTTTACCAGTTTGATTGATTGAAATTTTAACTTCGTGATTGTTTCAAGTTATTTAAATTTTTTAAATTTCTAGTTTGACTGAAACAAATTGTTTTTTAATTACATCGGTTTTAAGAGCTTTTTTCAATTACCTTGATTTCCTTGCGTTTCTATTTCTTCTCCCTTTCTTTCACAAGACGGGGATCTTGTTTCGGAGAAACAGATTGCTTTTGGTAATTTTGCTCATGGGGAACATCAACTTCAGCTTTTCACTTATGAAGATATGGACAATTCCGAATGATATGTCCAAATTCACCACACTTAAAACATGATCTTCATTCAACAAACCTTGTAGTATCATGCTGATGTCTCGTTGAGGAACTTTGTGATTTCGAAGTACTTGGCCCTGAATTGTTTTGACTATTTCTTTTCAAAATTTTAACTTGATTTACATAATCTACGTTATATTGGATTTCAAAAGTTTCAAGTTTATCAGTTCCCTTCGACTTCACAAAGTTCATCTTTTTGTTCTTTCTCTGGTTCTGCTCCTTTCGACCTTGAGTTGTCGATTTTCCTTTTGGTTTAGTGTGATTTTACAGAATTTTCTCTGTTGGTAATTTCTGGTTGCCATATTGTTTTCGAATTTCAGCTTTTGGAATCGGAGGACATTGTGTTACCACAACTCGTGAACTCGACACTGTCACACCCCCAAATTACCACATGCGGAAACACCGCAGGACGTGTGACGTACCAGGATCCAAGCCACCAATCACATTGAACTAAACACGATATAAATAAAAGTTCTCATTTATTTCATAAACAATTTCAAAACATAACTTAAACAAGTACGTTCAGCGGAAGCATAATATAAATAGTTGTTCAAGTAATTCAAAACAAATGTGCATGATCAATAAAAAAGTATCCAAGAGCTACGACCCATGACCACTCCAGCACTCCCAGATAGCAAGTTCCATCCGTGAATCTAACGACCTGCAAGCAAGCAGACAAGTGTGTCAGACGACGCTGGTGAGTTCAAAGTTTGTTATCACGTTTTAGTTGCCAGATATAAGTATAAACAATTTAGAAATTTGATGTCGTTAATAACTTGATTACTGCCGATGGCTCCAGATTATTTGCCCTATTCCCCAATGCCTCTATCAAAGCAATGGTCAAGACTGGGGTCATTAGTTCACGCCCGTCCTCCCCGGTACGGTGTGAGGGTGCCAAACCTAAATAGCGCTATTAATTAATACCCCATTGCCTCCCCAGCAACAAATTGGTAGAAGGGACTTAAATGATAGATATGAGTGTATTAACCAACTTCCCAGGTTTAACATTCCAGTAAAACCCAATTACCCAACATTCCTCCCCGGAACGTTACCAGTTGTCCCTCCCCGGGACGCATGCTTGGAAAAAGAGCAGTGAACTCACCTTGGATTTGCTCAGTATTTAACAGGTTACCCAACCAGTTAATCAACCAACCCTACCGTGGTTACGAATCAAGATTCAGTTTCACAATCAACCAAGTCACGTATTGTACACAGATTACATTCATCACAAGGTTATGGTATAACACGTAGCATGCATATCACATATTAGCATTCAACAGTGAGTTGGTTATTCTCATTAATCAATACCAGTTTCCTCATTTTTAATTAATGTTGTTATCATGCAACAACCGAAACCGTGTATCCAAACATTTACATCATAATGCATCATGAACAATTCGAAGCTCTATATCCGACAAACACATCCACAGTCAACACTATTCTGTTGGTTTTATTTTTGGAGAAGAACCATGCGACGAACCATCATTCTTCGTCAACCCTGAGTATGATGAAGAATCACTATGATGAAGAACTGTTCTTCGTCAAAAGGGACTTCGACGAAGAACCCAAGTATTTCGCCGAGGGCCGGCCGACGAAGAATCAATTCTTTGCCGTCTACTGCTTTTTCGTTGGAGGTGCTCTTCGTCGCACCACTTCATCATATAGTTACCATTTCATGTAATTTGTAACAACAACCGATAGCAAATGATTAGCATGATTCATAGATCAATCAACATCTCGTAGTAATATCGAACAACGTCTCATAATAGTTATGTTTATAAAATCAAGTTCATAAATAATACATAAGTCTAATCAATCATCCATTCGATTATTTAGTCGGACAGATAAACTAACAGTTTCTATTGCTAGCATGCAACCCTAGTCATAACTAAATCATCACTCAATTCGTTACATCCCATTTGTGGTCACAATCTTTATCATCAAGAACTTAATAGTATGGAACCCTAATCAGCCATCTAACAAAAAAACATCACAGACATAACACACTATCAATCAAGAGGGCACTAACCGAGATATCGAGTGATTTAATCACGAGAGACAAGCTTCACAAAGAGGAGAGGTTACGAAGGAAGGACTACCGCCGAGAGAAGTCTAGGGTTTTTAGTTTTCAACTGACGGTTACCGTATCAAAAGTTTATGTTTTAAATGCAACATGTTGGGCAGCAAACTTCATGGGCCGAAAGCCCCTTATGGCGAATAACCCCCATAGACGAAGGATATATTTCGTCGAGTTTGAGGGTGACGAAAGTCCCCTATTTCGTCGGAACAGAAAAGGTTTTTGTCATTAGAGATTTTTATTAAATGTTCAATCATTAAACCACCACACAACTAATATTAAAATCATTCTAAAATGATATTCATGATACAACATACAACGAAATATAGAGCAGGATTGTAAAACAGATGACGCGTAAAGGAAAGGTCTTGAAATCTCGGGTTGTCACATCATCCCCAACTTGAAAGAAATTTCGTCCCGAAATTTGATAAGCAATCCAAAATAGCACGGTGTTAGATCAGGATGACTGTGGATGTTCCCCAGGTGCCACAAACACTCCTAAAAACTTACTTGTCGAATCCTCAAAAACTCTCAAAAACTTTACTGATTGAAGATTGATTTACATTTTTAATCGAAAAATCTTTGTTTGAATAAACTTTATCATCACCAACTAGAGTGTATAGCAAATTCACACTCTCAGACTCTTGATTAGAAGTGGACTTAGCCAGAACAGTCTTAGCAGGTTTTGCGGGAGGATCACATAGAATATGATTCTCGAGAGGTATGTCCTCTTCTTTGATTACCGCATCAGACTGTGCTGAGTCAATATCATCTGATTCATCATCTGAAGAATCAGCATCCTCAATAATGACTAGAGGATCCTGATTTTGTTCAGTAGTTCATACTTTCGTATCTGCTGACACATCCGAATCTGATGATACTTCCTTTTTGTAACCAAGTCCAGCTGCGAATTCCTCAACATCTAAAGGAACAGATGGCTCAAATTGAGGTTTATCCTTCTCATCAGGCATTGCGGTGTAATTGTGTCTAACTGGTGGAGGACACTTCTTACATCTAATGCACGTGACATCATTCTTCTTTTTCTGTATGTCAATGATGTGATCCAGCACATACCTAGAGTTTGAGTAACTATCTAACCTAAGCTGGATCGCCTTATTCTGACACTTCACACAGGCCAACTCCTTTTGTGCTTCCTCGAGTCTAGTGATGTAATTATTTATAGCAGTTTGTTTTCTTGAAACTATTTTTACTAGCTTGGACTTATATTCTTTTAATGTGTCAATTACCTTTTTAAATTCCTTTTCATGATTTTTAAGGAACAAGTTGGCCTCTGTGCATTTCGAAAGATCCATGATCAAACTTTGATTGTGGATAAATGTCACGTCAAACTTGCTTTGCAAATCATCATATTTGTTTTGCAAGTCAGACAATTTAGCACCTAAATCAACACAATTATCACATTTATCAGATTTAGGTTCATCGGCACATACCTGAATTGACGAACCGCCAACATTAGCCATAAAGGCTGAGTGATGAGAAGAAGAATAATAAGCAGCTTGATCCACCAGAATTGACCTTCTGTCATTCCCTGCTTTAGCTTCACTCAAAAGTTCCTCAACATCTACATTAATGGTCTCATGTGACACTTCATCCATACTGTCTTCGCTTGAACTTGAGGTTTCCTCATCTGAGCTTCCACTATAACCAGAAATATCTTCATCTGAAGATTCTCCACCACACGCTTGTTTTAGATCCTTGACAACTTCAGCGAAACAAGTTGTTCCACCTTGATCACTGCTACCCAGTTAAATTGACCAGTCACAACCTTCATCAACTTGCACCCCAAGAGCTCGGTTGTTATTTGATTGACCTGCTTGATGAGAATTGTTTGCAGGAATCAAGGCACGTTCATTATTCCTTGTTTGATTCTGATTCTGTTGATTGCCTTGATTTTTTAATTGGGTTCTGGTTCCCATGCTGAGCTGGCTTCGTACATTCACGTTTGAAATGGCCTCGTTCACCACAATTGAAACACTTGACCGCTTGCTTATCGAACCCATACTTGGTATCTTTATTGCTTTCCAAGCTGGTTTTACCAGTTCTTTCCATGAAATCTTTTGCTCGCCTCACAACACTAGCAAATGCCCACTTAATATCCATCAAATCCATTTCGTCCTTATCTATCCGCTGATAATCTTCCTGAGTCAAATTAATGTTTCCAATTTGCCCTGCTACTAACCCACAGTAGGCGCTCACCAAAGTGTTTAACAATTCCTTATGTTCCTTTGCCACCTCAACACTCACTTTTGAGAAACTTGAAGTGTCTAGCCGGACTGTGTTTGGATTAGTTGGTTGACCGGCATTGACTGTTGATGAAGTGTTTCGATAACAGGCTTATTTTTGACCTTTGTATTTTTTATCAAGAAATGATGGTACTCTACTGATAGCTTTGCTCTGGGGCAGATGGTTGTGGTGTTCCATACATATCGGTGCTCGAGACAAAAGCCGTTTGTAGCTGAGCATGTTGAGCAGGTCTTACAACCGTGCTGGCACCTCCACAATTTCCATAGTACATCTCAAGATTTTGTGGCACCGGCACTCTTTTAGCCTTCCTGATTTCTGTAGGTCCCCTTGACGTATGGATCTTTCACAGAATTGTCTTTCCAATCAAGAGTGCGGAATCCTCTTGATCAGAATATAGCAGAATGAGTAGAAACAGAAATCAGCAATTCACTTTCAAACTGAGTTTCTATTGATTATCAATCACTCAAGAATTACAATCAATCTAAACCCTAACCACACAATTTCGTCCAAGCACTTAGTCTCTCACGAAATTCCTCACAAAACTGTTTTGGCTGATTCACCTAAACCCTAAAGCCTAACCTTGTTTATATAACACAATGTTGCAACTTTAGGCATGGGTTCCTACACAGGCTAGGCCCATTTCGTCCCCCATCACCCAATGTGGGTTTTGTTTAGCCCAAACTCTATTATCTCACTAATACAAAGCTAAACCCGCTAACTGTTTATCGGTTATCTAATTACAAGATATCCAAAGACCAAATCTAAGCTGTTGTCACAAACATGCACCAACAAACTCCCCCTTGACAGTAGCTTCATAAAATAACTTTGTCTTCAGTCATCTTGCAATCTTCATGTAGTCTTGCACTGTCTTTGGTCTTTGGATAGCTTCAGCTTCAACAGCTTCTGTCAGCAACAGACTCCCCCTAAGATGATGCATCCAATCACCAAATCTTCAAAAACTTTAGCGTTTGAGTAAACTCCAGTTCAGCATATGTATAGCAATCTTCAAACTCTTCAGCTTTGTCTGCAATGTAGAAAGGAGGTTCTACCATGCATCCAATCAAACTCTCATCTTCACAGCAACGCATCACTTTAACTTCTCAGCAACACACTGCTTCAATCTGTATACTATAAAACAAACATCTCGAGAAACCATCAGAATTTTTCAACAAAGTTAAATAAATTATTATTATTCAAGAGATAGTTAAACTGTATCACAGATTAAGCATTTTCAATTTCATCACCAACACGCAAAACTTTTTAATCACACACCCTATAACCCGCATGATTTAAAATTTTGAACTCACTTTCTAACACCGTCTCCCCCTATCAGTAACAATTCCTCCAAGAATAAAGTTTTCCGTACATTAAGAATTTTAAACAGAAAAAGACACTATTTTTGGATTTTTATATTTTTCTGAAAGCAAGTAAATAACAAAAGCAATAAACACTCTATTTTTGTGAGAATCACTGGTAAGAAGATCATATCAACAAAATCAAACTGTTTCACACTATTAGATAATTCTTTATTTAATTTTTCCTGAAAAGCAGTCCAAGACGATTACCAGTACGTTTGTCCACTTAAACAAAATGCATGAACATTTCAAGTACCATTACCGTATGATACGTTAAGGTAATATTAATTACTGAGATACTAGTGTGTCCCACTTCAGGATATACCCCCGCGATCAAGGTATGCACAAAGATTCATCGTAGTAGGTGAGTATACTGAATTCATCCGTTTTATTTTTCAACGTTTAGATAATTGGTGAACAGGTCAGTACTTCCATACAGCAAAGAGACCAAAATATCTAACGAGGGCTAAGACAAATACCATTTTTTGGTACGAATTATGCATTTTGCACATTTGAATAACTCTCTTTGAGAGCTTCTTCATTTAAGGGTTTTGGCATTTTTAGCTCTTTTAAGATATCCTGGTTGTGCCTAGGTCAGCATGTATCTGGATGCAGCAGAAGGACAACCCTGATATCCCCAGATGAAATAACAATATAAAGACCCAAAACTTCAGATTTTGGCAATCTATCAACGCAAGATTTAAGGTCATTAAACGATACACCACTAATGTGTTCCCCACTCATATTCAGTTTATTTAGGTTTATATCACATTGGTAAGTTGATTATTTCATGCTTTTTGCCTACTGGTACATCATATGATGAAGCTGCTATCACACTTATGCAATTTAATTTCAGTTTCAGTGTGACAGTCTAACTTGCCGATGTACTATCATTTCTTCTTTTTCACACAGTGATAACTTATTTTTGTTTTTCTATTTTTATGTTTTTGATTTTTCAATGTTTTTGTATTTTTTATTTTTAAGAAAAGCAGTAAACTATTTACAAAATTCTTATGAAAAACCAGTTATTCAGGATTCCTCATCCCGTTGAGTTCGACTAAGTGTTCAAAGCGAGCCCTGTCAAAAGCTTTAGTATAAAGATCTGCCAGGTTATCTAGTGTGTCGACTCGATGTAATTCAATTAGTCGTTTTTCAGCACAATCCCGTATAAAATGATGACGTATGTCAATATGTTTTGTGCGACTGTGTTTCATGGGATTATTAGTTATAGAAATTGTGGCATTATTGTCTATCATAATAGGAGTACGAGTGAAATCCAAACCGTAATCGCGCATTTGCTGTTGTATCCAGAGAACCTGAGAGCAGCAGCTACCCGCAACAATATATTCAGCTTCACAAGTAGAAGTAGACACACAAGATTGCTTCTTGCATTGCCAAGAGATAATCCTGCCTCCTAAGAACTGACAACCACCTGTTGTAGACTTTCTGTTCGACTTGCATCCCCCAAAGTCTGAGCCAGTGTAAGCAACAAAATTCATATCACTATCAGCTGGATACCACAACCCAAGTTTAGGTTTCCCCTTCAAGTAACGAAGAATACGCTTCACTGCTTTCATGTGTGACTCTTTTGGATTCGCTTGATATCTGGCACACAACCATACGGCAAACATGATGTCAGGTCTTAAAGCAGTCAAGTACATTAGAGAACCAATCATCGCCCTGTATTGAGTTGGATCAACGTCTTCAGTACTTTCATGATCTGGGCCAAGATTGTGATTTTCACAAATGGGTGTGTTGAAAGTAGAGCAATCATTCATTTTGAACTGATCCAAAATGTCATACACATACTTCGTTTGATGAATAAACATCCCATCCTCATTCTGTTCAACTTGTAATCCCAGAAAGTAAGACAGCTCACCCATAGCACTCATTTCGAACTTGCTCTTCATCACCTGCTCGAACTCTTTACACATGCTCTCATCTGATGACCCAAAGATGATGTCATCCACGTACACCTGTACTAGCAGAAAATCTTCCTTCTTCCTCTTGATGAACAGTGTACTGTCAATCTGACCTCTTTCAAAACCATTTTTGATCAGATGTGTAGACAGTGTCTCGTACCACGCCCTGGGCGCTTGATGTAATCCATACAAAGCCTTATCAAGTTTGTATCCCGATCTGGATAATCTGGATCAACGAACCCATCTGGTTGTGAGACATACACCACTTCTTGGACTTTCCCCTAAAGAAACGCACTCTTCACGTCTAGTTGGTAAACTTTGAAGCCCTTGAAAGAAGCGAAAGCCAGAAACAAACGAATTGCCTCCAACCTTGCCACTGGTGCAAACACTTCATTGTAATCTATCCCTTCCTGCTGATTGAAACCTTTTACCACCAATCGAGCCTTGTTTCGCGTGACGATTCCTCTTTCATCCTTCTTGCACTTAAACACCCATTTAGTTCCTATCTCTCTTTCACCTTTAGTTCCTATGATGATTTTCTTGTATATATGCATATATGTTGCTTACTGATGATTTATCTGCCTACTTCTACGCGATTTACTAGCCCGTTTTTCATCTATCTGTCTGTTGGTTGTTTTGGAGCCGGGGGTCTCTCAGGAAGCAGCCTCTCTATTCTTAAATAGAGGAAAGGTTTGCCTACATCCCACCTCCCCCAGACCCTACTAATAGTTCTGCTATTTGTGGGATTTACTGGGTATGATTGTTGTTGTTGTTGTCTCTTTCACCTTTAGGAAGGTCCACTAACTCCCAAACTTTCAACTTAGCAAACTGGGCTAATTCCTCTTGCATAGCTTCAACCCATGAATTGTCTTTAAGAGCCATATGAATGTTCTTCGGCTCCTCTTGGGAAATAAAGCAACTATATAAGCATTCGTTCACAATCCCAGTCTTCTCAATCGAAACAAATAAGCCACAATTCGCTGCTATGCTTCTTCTCATCTGAACACCTGCAGTAGGATCTCCAAGTATCATGTCAACTGGATGATCTCTATTTGCTCGTGTAGTAGCAACAGTATCCACTTCTAAGTTATCACCCAGGTTTGATCCAATCTCCCCCTGAATGTTCTGATCTGCAAATGGATTAATGAAATCCTCCCCCTCAATGGGTTCAGAGTCACTATCACTTGAATCAGGATCAGCAGCACCTTGGGAAGTTTCCGCAGCATCTGTCATATCAACATTCGATCTAGGCATGAACTCGCCTTCATCATCTCCACTTATCACTGTTTGAATCAGCTGAGATTCATCTGCATCAGAAAACTTAGGAATATTAAATGATTTAAAAGTGCTTTCATAATCATATAATATAGCTGGACCACTCGTTGATTGTTGAGGTTTGTAAGAAGTAATTTCAACATTAAAGACAACCTCAATTTTACCAGTTTTTAGATTAAAACCCCTTTTATTCGGTGCGCCAGGTACGTAACCTAGAAAGTAGCCTTCGTCAGCCACCTCACCGAATTTTTGTTTATCTTTATTACGCACAATGGTGCAGGGTAATCCAAATGGTTCAAAGCCTTCCAAGTTTGGCTTTTTGTTAAACATTAATTCATGACATGTTTTGTTAAAACGTTTAACAGTCAAAACTTTGTTCAGGACGTAGCAAGTTGTATTCACAGCTTCTCCCCAGAAAAGAACTAGTAGCTTTGAATCTGAAAGCATCGTCCTAGCGGCTTCAATCAACGTCCTGTTTTTCCTCTCAGCAACTCCATTTTGTTGAGGTGTATAAGGAGCGGAATATTGATGTTCAACTCCCTTGCGAAGACAATAGAGATCCAGAATGCGATTCTTGAACTCCGTGCCATTATCACTCCTTATCCTCTTGATCCTAGCATCATGAACGTTATCCAATTTCGTAAAAAGATCTATCAGCATCTCCGTCGTCTCATCTTTTGTACCTAAAAAGAAAACCCATGAATATCGTGAGTAATCATCAGTAACAACAAGGCAATAGTACTTTCCACCTATGCTCCTCACGTTCACTGGACCGAATAAATCCATGTGAAGTAATTCATAAGGAGCATCTATGGAATTTACTGTTTTAGACTTATGAGATTTCTTGTGTTGTTTTCCCTTTTGACATGGAAGACATTTATCTTCCACTTGAAACCTCTGCATTGGAACCCCTTTCACTAGCTCATTTTTAACAAGGTAATTCATTTTTCGATAGTGAATATGGGCCATGCGTCTGTGCCACAACATCGATTCAGCTTCAGATGCTTTTGATAGTAAACATGCCACCACAGCAGTTGGATCCTTAGCACCCATGTCCATGACATAAGTGTCATTTCTCCTTGGCGCTCGCATCACTATCCAATCGTCCGGAATCTTCAAACCTAGTTTCAACACTAATGCTTCATTCTTGGTCAAATGGACCGAGTGACTCTTGTCGCAGACTTGAGACACGCTCATCAGATTGTGTTTAAGCTGCTCAACATAATTCACTTTGTCCAGTGTGATCTTCCCATTCGTCACTTTTCCTCGTCCAGTTATTCTACCACCTTTAGCACCCGCAAAATTCACCTTTCCACCATCATAATCTTCAAATTCAGTTAACAATCTCGCATCCCCCGTCATGTGCCTGGAGCAGCCACTATCAACATACCACAAGTTGATAATCCTCCTTAGCAGCTCCTGCACACACCAACCAAGAAATTAGTTAGATTGGGGGACCCAAGCCTTAATGGTCTTGGGTCGTCCAAATTCACCAACTACTGGAACATCCATCCAATATCCATTACTCCTAACGGGAGTCTTGGATCTCAGACCTGTTGATGGAATTTGATTTTGATTTCCACTAGGTCTTTGGTCCTGAGGGTTCCTATACGTATTTGATATTTGACCTTTGGAAATTTGATTCGGATATTGACCTTGACTTCTGAATTTATTTGAATTTCCATTAAAGTTGTTCATTCTAGGTGAACTGCTTCTAGGTCTCTCGTATCTGCCTGGTGGAGATCTAGGCTGAAATCTTGGTTGATTTCTTTGAAAACGAGGAACTTGTGGAGTTCCTTTTTCAGCCTTATCTTCACCAACAACAACATTTTCTTGTTGCTTAGGAGAGGATTTCTTTGGAGAATTTGCAACTTTCTCCAGTTTATCACCACTATTCTCTGGTGACTTCTCTCTCTTCCTCTCACTCACTTGTGCTTCACTCTTTTTGTTAGGACAGCAGCTAGCTACATGTCCCTTGGTGTGACATTTGAAGCACGATCTCTTTTTCGAAGACTTCTTTTCTGAAGCCTTTGAACTAGATTCGGGTTTTTCTGATGATGCCTTAGAAGGATTTGGTTCAGTTTGCTTAGTTTCAGAATTTTCTTTGTTCTTGTTTTTAGCAAACTCTACATTAGATTCATTTTCAATAACAGCTGTTTCGTTGTTCATGTCACTTCCTTGAACAAAATTAACCTTTTTAACAAAAGTGGGATTGTTATTTTTAGGATGTGATGTGTTCTTTTTCAAAACAGGTTTGCTGTTATTATCCTTCTTAGCATCAGTATTCTCAAAAACATTTCCTTGACATGACGTGGAACTACTTGGTGATGTTGACCCAAAGTTCATGAGCTCATCTTCATCAGGTAAGAAAGAATAGTCATGACTAACAGGAGGTGGAACTTCATTGAACCCATGAAATCCCACACTGGTTTTGTCATTACTTTTCTTCAAGCCACCCATCATATGTTTCATAACAAAAGTAGAGTCCCTGAATTGACCTAATTTCTTTTCAAGTTCAACAATTTTGAGTTGTGCATCTGACAACTCTTTGCATTTTTCAGAAATCTCTTTTGTTTTCTCAGCCATCATTTCATGAGCTAAGTCTATCACTTGAAGTTTTTCGTTTAGTTTGCAGGTTAAAGAGTCAATTTTACTTTCAAAACCTTTTATTTTCTTCAAGTATGATGATTCATTTCTTTTAGCAAAAAAGTTTGCTTCTTTTATGGTAGACATCTCGCCCACCAGACTTTGGTTTTGTGTGGACAACCTGTCAACCTCACCCTGTATTTCACTACATTTTAAACACACAGAATTAGACTTTACCTCTCCTGTTTGTTTGTCAAGGTTGGCCATGAGAGCCGCAAGCTGAGCTTTCACTCTTTTGTATTCAACCTCCTTTTCTTCAGCTTCCTTTTCTTGGTCAGACTTTTGCTTTTCTTCTTCAGCATCTGATGTCTGATCACCCTTCTTTTCTTCAGCTTTACTCTCTTTCTTCACTTCAGCCTCAGCATCCACTTTTTCTTCAGCATCACTTTTCTTCTCAACTTTAACATCATCTACTGTAGCTTCACCATCCTCAACTGGAGTTATCTCTGCCATGAATGCCTGTGTGACATTGTCATCATTTTCCAAGTGAATACCCCAGTCATATGAACCTTCTCTAGCAGTAGAGATCAGCGCTCTCGAGTTAGAGTTGTTTGTTGCATTCCTACTGTTTGAACTCTGGCTCGAAGTCTCCTGCTTTTGTTTTTGACATTCCCTAGCAAAATGCCCATAACTTTGACAGTTGAAGCATCTCACTTTGGTCTTATCAAAACCAACAGTCTTTCCAATAAACTTCCTTCCCGTTCGGTTCATAAACCTCTTCACTCGTCTAGTAATCATGGCCATTTGCCACTGCAAATCCATATCTTCAAGATCATCAGGGTCAATCTGATCGTAATCTTCATCTAAAGTGGCAGGATCAGATATCTTCCCCTGAATGTAGTTCTCATAAGAAGCAACAAATGAAGCAAGTAGAGCAAGATGCTCTTCAGCAAACTTCACACTCATTGACATCGACTTAACACCACTGCTCTGCTTAGAACCTGATGTTCTCTTGGCTCCTGATGATCCTCCTGAAGCAGCTACAAAACACACATCACCATCTTCATTCACTGTGACTTGCTCATTATCACATGAAAGAAACGCAGTAGCAGAGTCGCTAGAAGCGTTGTGAGATGAAGAAGATGTAAGCCCATTGTAAATCGCTGGATCTTGAACCTGATCATATCCAGTGTCTTTCTTCTTCATACTGAGCTCATAAGCTCTCAGCTTTCCTACTACTTCTTCCAGCTCCTTTGTCTCATAATCTGCCTCTCCCTTAATCATGAGAGTGTAAATATCCCACTTAGTAGGTAAGGCATCGAGCAGCTTGTCATTCTTCTCTACGTCAGTATAGCAATCGATCTCATAATTTTCCATTTATGACATCAGATGATAGTAGCGAGTGATGATGTCCTCAAGTGACTCATGTTTCATGAACTTGAAAACAGCAAACTGCTTCTTCAGTAGATCAACTTTGTTTTTCCTGACATCTATATTTCCCGCATATCTCTTTTCCAATGCATCCCACATATCCTTGGAATTTGTGTACCTCTTGAGAGTATGCTTGATGCTATCAGGTAAGGACATTTTGATTGCAGCCAAGGCTCTCTTTTCAGCCTCATACATCTTTTTATTAGCATCTTCTATGTTCACATAGGCAGTTTTACGTGGTCTGCCTTCAAAGTCATGTGTTGGATCTATGTGCCCTTCTTCAATGCATATCCACATGCGAGTATCCTGATATTCAATGAACGATTGAAAACGATCCTTCCATGTCAGATAATTTTCCACCTTCATCATCTTAGGTGGTTTGTTGGTAGTGCCAACCTCATGCTCCATTCTCAAAAGCTCATTCAAACTAGACATGTTCGACATTTTAAACGTTGCAGACTGTTAAAACCGTACAAAATTTCTCCGAAAACAGTGGTTACCAAATTACACTGTTAGAATCGTCTCAAAAAGACGAATCCAATGATATCTAATGTTGAAAACCGAATTCGGGATTTTCCAGAGTCTTTTTTGTCCTAAAAATACGAGGAATGCAACGGTGCAGACGGTTCTGTCAAACGAGCTACGGATCAATTTATATTTTCGAAAACGTGAATTTTTTGTTACGCTTGCCAGAAAATATTCCACCTTTTTAATTATGCTAATTTCGCTAGCCAGTCAAACTTAATTTCGCTAATCAGTTCAAGGTTATTTCGCTGATCAAGTTCATAAGTTCGCAGGTCAAATTCGCTAGACAAATTCGCTGGTCTAATTTCGATGTTACGACGGCCAGTAAATTCGTCGTAAACCGTAATAATTTCGCTGAGGAAAATTATACGGTTACCAAAGTCGAATTTGGATTTATTTCGCCGATTAGTTCGCTGGTCTGTTAAATTCGCAGGTCACACAAATTCGCTGATCTTGTAAATTCGGAAACTTAATCTGATGAACTTTCTGAAGATTCTATCTCCTCTCCAACACAAATCTGCAAAATCAAACAAGCAAATCAGCAAATTTTTGACAAAATTTTGATGAACTTAATGAAGAACACGAAGAACAGTCTTCGAATCTTCAAGTTTCTCAGCCAAAATTCTTCAAAACAATCAACCAAAAACTTTCCTGGAAACCCTAAAACCTGCAAAACAGCACTCAAACAAACCAGAAGATCAAAACAGCCAACAAAATTCGAAAAATTTTATCAAAAATTTCGAAAATTTCAAAAACCCTAATTTTCAGATTTCAAAGATTTCGAAAATTCTTCCTGTTTCTGCAGCCAACAATTCTGAACCGAGCCTTCAAGAGCCTATTGCTCTGATACCAATTGTAGGTCCCCTTGACGTATGGATCTTTCATAGAATTGTCTTTCCAATCAAGAGTGCGGAATCCTCTTGATCAGAATATAGCAGAATGAGTAGAAATATAAATCAGCAATTCACTTTCAAACTGGGTTTCTATTGATTACCAATCACTCAAGAATTACAATCAATCTAAACCCTAACCACACAATTTCGTCCAAGCACTTAGTCTCTCACGAAATTCCTCACAAAACAGTTTTGGCTGATTCACCTAAACCCTAAAGCCTAACCTTGTTTATATAACACAAGGTTGCAACTTTACGCATGGGTTCCTACCTGGGCTAGGCCCATTTCGTCCCCCATCACCCAATGTGGGTTTTGTTTAGCCAAGCTCTATTATCTCACTAATACAAAGCTAAACCCGCTAACTGTTTATCGTTTATCTAATTACAAGATATCCAAAGACTAAATCTAAGATGTTGTCACAAACATGCACCAACAATTTCCTCTTGATTTTTGTTCTCCAAGAGTTGAATAATGTGCTATTATACTTCAGAATCTCCAAGAAACCACTCCATTGAGCTGGCAATGCATCGGCAAACTTTGCGACCACCTCTTCCGGAGTTACCACAACCCTAAAATTACCCATTTCACTCAGCAGATGATAATATCGACTTGTCATATCTCCCAGCGAATCCCTTTCCATACACATGAAGCCGTCGAACTCCTTTTTGAGCAGATCATGTCTTAGTTTGCGTGACGATGCATTTCCTTGACCTCTCGCCTTTAATGCATCCCATAGACTTTTCGTCGTTTTAAATCTCACAAACTGATGATAAATATCTTTGTATAAGGCTTAAGTTATAATTGAAAATGCTTTCTTTTCTAAATCATATGCCTTTTTATCATCGACAGAAAGATATGCAAATGTCGCGGCATTTCAACCGGGTTCTTCAAGTGCTTGATCGAATTCCATGGTAAAAGACAGCCACAACTCCGTGCATAGGATTTTCTATTACAATGTTAAAATACATCACAAACATATATATTGCCTTTATGCAAAAATGTATTTTGGAAATCTAAAAAGAAGCTAAAAGTTCCAATCATGGCTATGCGGTCTTTACATGTTATCACTCTGAAACTGAAAGCATGAATCTTAATCGGATCTAAATTATAATCTTCAAATCCATGAAGAATCAAAGAAATCGCTGGTGCTTGTTAATTTCATGGTTGTGACTATAGTAAAGTTCCTCAGTATCCACCTAGCACAAGATATATATTTCTATGCGAGTTGGAAAAAAATCGTGTGTGGAAGAAGCAGTTGTCACAACAATGTGCTCCCTTATATACGTGGATGTGTGTTTTAATGAAGTTGGTTAAAAGTGACATAGAGGTAGACGAATATGTGATATGAAAAATGAGAATAGGTTTAATGGATATACTTGATTTCTCTTTCTCAAACCCTTTAAAAACTTCATGTGTACAATATAGTGACACTCATTTTTTACAAGAAACTTCAAATGAAGTGTTATTAGGTTTTTTTTTTTTTCAAAAACATATTGATTTTACACATGTGTTTATCTATATAAAAGTGAAATCGCCAAACTTGGCTTTCTAATCTTTACCCATTGTCAATCTAACGACGAGACGAGATCTAAAATGAAACCTTAAAATCTATAAAGAATCTAAGTAATCGCTCGAGTGTTTTCAAAACTATTAAAGATGTGTGTTCATAAATTATATCTTCAAATTAGAACATTTTATTTTTTAGTACACATTTTTATATGAATTAAGATCATTTTTTTTGTTCGGGAAAGAAGTTAAACACGATTAAGTGTTGTCATATTTTTTAAAGAACATCTAAGATTAGATTAATGCAACGTTAAAGCACACATGAGCATATTACTCGCTTATTAAAATGTATCAAAAAATCTTAATTATATGGAAAAGCTCCAAACTTGGTTATGCAATCATAGCCCCCGTCCCTACTCCTTAAGATGAAAGCAAGAATCTTGAGTACATTTAAAGTTGAATTCTTAAGATTTATGAAGCATCTAAGAATTCACAGATATTTGTTATAGTTGCAAGAATAAAGTTTCACTAACTCTACTTAGCACACATGTCATATAACTGCTCAACAAATCACATATTGCTATGTGATTTTGAAGCACATGCATTACCGTGTGATGAGAGTGGCTATCCCACCCACCATTGTAATTCGTATATGTACATGGATAAATGCTTCAAACCTACTTCCATGAAATGTGAAATAGAGATACACGACTATGTAATATGAAAACTAATGTAAACATGTATAGTTTGAAGTATATCATAAGGAGATATGCACAATTACATAATTTTTTAGTCTTAGCAAACATGCTAAATGAAAGGGCCAGAGGTGTAGTTAATAGATAAATAGAGTGTAAAAAGGAGGGGTTAAAATGGAAAATCTCACATGAAGGCACCATTATAAATCAAAGTAACCCTACATTCTCCATTTTATTCAGCGCCGCTTCTGACTGCCTGCCACTGTCGGTAGGTAAACCCTAGTGCACCATTGCCTCTTCAGACGCGCCACATCTTCTGCCTCAAGTTAACCAAAGTAGCGAACGGACTCAATGGTTAGTTATCTTTAATTCTTGGTTTATATTTTTTGTGCTGTTAATTATCCTAACTGATTCCTGATGCAGGGAACTGAAGAATGCGTGTTAAACCTTGATGACATGGTGATTGTTCATAGGAATGTATCACCATGCCCAAGATTCGATCAATCAGAAGGTAAATAATCAAGCCAATTTTAAATCTGAGCACAACTTTATAAATATAATTGTTTTCATACAGATCATCACTTCATCAGTATATGCATTTGACCAATATCTCTTTATGCAGATGAAAATGCTTTCTTTATCGATGCGTTTCTTGAGTTACCTGGTGGTGCCTCTGAAAGAAAAGCCACCGCAAGCAGAAACCAATGTATATATATATATATTCCGATTTCAACACTTCCTTCAACACTTTCTTGTGCATTATAATATTCTTTATAGTAACAATATTATTTTAAAAGTAATTTACTTAGATAAACAATTTAGCGGTCAAATGTTTTAAAAATAGACGTTTGGTTGGCATGCCATCTCTATAAAAACAAATGTGGTTAGTTTACATAACATCTGTCTATTGCAGCTTCCTTATTAGCCCATGCAGAATCTTTGACTCCGAGTTACCTGCATGAAGAAGATGTGAATGTCCTCAGGTGAATTTTTTAAGTCCGTTTTAAGTATAAATCTTTTTATGAACTAACGCGTTAATTATGATTATAAAAACAATATTATTAATATTATAATCTAAATCTTTAAATAAATGATTTATGAAGATGTACGCATTACTGATTTTATCATTTTTATCTTGTCTATTTAGGTGGTTCATTAGTCAAGTGGAGAAACCACCTACGGCTCAAGAATCTGCTAGCCATAGAGTTATGGTAAAAGTAATTCATATTTTGTCTGTTTATTGCGTAGTTATAATGTCTGTCCGTTTCCACCCACCTAGGATCATTTTACGTTTCTTATTAATGATACTGGTGACACACACCCTTACGGGTGAGCCAGGAACAGTCACAAAATCAAAATGGGTAAAATTTTCAGGTCAGGTTGAATGTGGTTTGGTTGGGTTGAACCATCAACGCTCTTGATCTTTCTTTTTGAATTTCATACGTAATATATACATCAAGTATGATTACAAAATTATTAATAAAATAATCATGCATTTTGTTGATATAAAACATACTTGTGTATGCGACGGGTGACTTTTAAAAGGTTAAGTGAATTTGGCATCTTAGAGGAGATGTGATTTAAAATTCTCGCCATTAAACTAATTACAACCCATTTACTTCTAAATGGGTTGATTCGGGTTGTGTATAAAACCTCTTAGATAATAGTATTCTGAAATTTAAATTGTTTTTTGAAGTTTAAATTATTTTTGAAATAATGTAGTTTTACTAATCATACGTGACACACTATCTATAAGATAAACATATATTTTGGACAAAAAGTGTTTCAAGGCCTACCAATTGTGATCTACGGAAACAAAATATTACCCACTGATTTGTTACCCATCATGATTGACCCACTGGTTTTTTCCAACTATAGAAGACAAAAGATTTTATATTTTCTTATTTAAACTTTACTACTAATATATTTTCTTATTTAAACTTTATTACTAATATGATTGTAATGGTTTGACATTCATTTTTAGGAGGTTCATAATAGCACCCTACCCATCACCTACACCTCAAAGCCCATCTCCAAATGAACATGACACAAATGTTAACCATGAAGAGGGTACATCTGTAAATGTGGCTCGGATCCATCTTGATAAGTTGACTTTCAAGAAAAGGAGAAGGACCAAAATGATAGATTTAGCTGTAAATGTGGCTCGGATCGAAACATTGAACCCGTAATTTTTAGGAGGCCACGTCATTTTGTTGAATTCATTAACAGCTTGCCTTTCAAAGTGTTGGTGCACTTGTGTCTGTACTTTGTCTGTATTTTGTCATGATACAAAACGATGTCTTGTGTTAGTCAGAGTTACGTCTTAGGTTTGTTATTATGTGCGTTCGATGTAAGTTTGACCAAGTCAACCATCCTCCTGGTTTGACTTGGCCAAACAGTTAGCACATTGTTGTAAGATGTTTGGGTCGAAGGATGAGTCATCGAAGGATTGTTTATATCCTTCGATGGGCTCGGAGGATAAACCTTCGATGGATATAGATGGACCTCGAAGGATATCATCCTTCGAGGTATATATGGATCCTTCGAGCTGTTTCAGATCGATAGATGATCTTTCGATCAGTCTATCTGATCCTTCGACCAGACGAGCTGTGATGGATATAAATATCCATGTAATGTGTTCACTTCATTAGAGAGAGACAAGTGTGAGAAGTGAGTCTTGTAGAGAGCATATTTTCAGTTGGTAAAGGGCTGTAACCGTGTCCACTGAAATACAAGAGCAAACTTTGATATCTCGTGTGTCTACCTTTCTCTTAGTAGCTCGTGTTCTCATATAAACTACCGGTTTGCACTCTAGCTTGGATTCCGCACTTGCTAGTGTGTTAGACATAACAAGGATAAGGTTTATCCTCATCCTCCGAGGGACCTACAAGTGGTATCAGAGCCGTGGCTCTTTTCCTTGTTAAAAACCGAGTTTATACAAGACTTTGGAGTGTTTTGGACAAAAACTCACATGGTTTAGCAACCGTTTTTAGTGTTTTTCTTGCATCTCTTGACGTAAAAACGTGTTCTAAACTAACCGGGTGTGTTAAAGGACGGGTTGGGTAACTTAAAAACTTGTTTTTAAGAAGTTTGGTGATTTCCGGCCAAATTCCGGCTTACTCCGGTGACCGGTTTTCTGGTAATATTTTATTGTTCAAATCTTGATTATGGTAAAAAGTATGGTCTGACCATACCTTCTGCCTTCTGCTGAAAGATTTCCACCAACCCATCACCTTTTCACCAACCTGTGACTCTTGTCAACTGTGTCAGTACTGATCGAAGGATATCCTTCGAAGTCGAAAGATCATCTTTCGATCAAAGGAGGTTCGATAGATAATCATCCTTCGAACGTCTTTCGAAGTCTGTGACTTATCCTTCGATCCAAGGAATCTTTTCGAAGGATATATCTTTCGATCTACAGCTCTTTTTCGAAACATAAGGATCCTACGATTGGAGAGTCTTTCGAAATCATTGTTCGAAACTCAACAGTGATCTTTCGAACACTGTTGATCCTTCGAACAAGTGTTGATCCTTCGATCCTAGTCTGTTTAAGTTTAACAAGTTTGTGTTTTTCTCATCTTTCGAGCAGATATCTCGGATCCTTCGGCTGGAACTAGTGTAACAATTTTTCTTGATCAAAAATGAATTCGATGTGGGGTGTTCCGATAAATACAGAAATGTATTATGGTACTCCGTCTCCGGATTCGGGAAAGTATAGAAATACCATTTTATCTCCTGCATGGGCCGAATCTCCCGCACCGGTATCTTCTCAAGCTAATGCAATTTCTACCGGTCAATGGGCATTTGTGTCAAATCAAACTCCAAGTATTCAAAGCATTCTATTAAGCGAGAGCGAAACGGGAAGTTTGAATAGGCCTCCAAAGTTGATGCACTTAAGTGAATATCCGGGATGGTTTGATAGATTTCATACATACGTCCTTGGTCAAAATACAGAATTGTGGTTACGTTTCATCACAGATTTTGATGAAACAATAGAGGTTGCCGCTTCATCTGCTGCTACGTTTGCCGATCTTACGGAAGATCAGAAGAAGGTCTATGACTTAGAGAAGAAAGCGTATGCCATTCTTACTCAGGCGTTAAGCAAAGATATTTATCATCAATTTGTCAGTTTCAAGACAACGAAGAAGTTGTGGGACGCATTGAAGATAAGGGGCGTAGGAAATGAAGCGACACGTCAATTGAGAAAAGACCTGCTAAAGAAAGAGTTTGATGGTTTTACTTGTATGGAAAATGAATCTTTAGGAGATTTGACAAGTCGATTTAATCATTTGCTGACTGAATTGGCAAATATTGGGGTTGTAACAACTTCAGCAGAGGTAGTGAAAAAGTTTGCAGATGCACTGCCACCTCAATGGAATACTTTCTTGGAAATCATGAAGTACAATGGCACTTTAGCTACAACAAACTTCAATGACTTTGCTCAACTCCTGGAAAACAAGAATCCGGAAGAAACTCTCAAGGCGAAAAGAGTTCCAGTGCCACAAAATCCTGATATGTATTATGGAACTTCTAGCACTTCTACAAAACCTTCTTCACACGCTCCAATTCAAACAGCGTTTGTGTCTAGCACTAACTTGTATGGCAATCCTCCTCCAACAACAGACATGTATGGAAATCCGCTTGAACCTGTCCCTCAACCAGTACCACAACAGCAAAGCCAACGACCTATCAGAGCAACTGATATGTTCGGAAATCCATTACCTGTTCGATCTACCGGACCAACAGATTTGTACGGGAATCCACTTCCTCCTCAACAGCAAGCATGTTATGGAAGCACATCATCTGCTAGTCAGCAATCAAAGCCAAATACAGTACGGCTCGACACTTCAAGTTTCTCTAAAGTCAGTGTTGAAGTAGCAAAAGAACATATGGAGCTTCTAAACACTTTGGTGAGCGCATACTGTGGATTAGTGGAAGGTCAGATTGGCAACATTAATCTGACTCAAGAAGACTATCAGCAGATCGATAAAGAGGAGATGGAGATGATGGACATCAAGTGGGCCTTTGCCAGTGCTGTTAGGCGAGCAAAGGATTTCATGGAGAGAACTGGCAGAACCAGCTTGGAAAGCAAGAAAGACACCAAGTATGGGTTTGATAAGCAGGCTGTTAAGTGTTTCAATTGTGGTGAACGTGGTCATTTCAAACGTGAATGTACGAGGCCATCTCAACATGGAAACCAAAATCCTTTCAGAGGTCACGGCAACAGGGCAAATCAGAACCAAGTAAGGAACAATGAGCGCACATTGGTGCCTGTCAACAACCAGAGTTAAGCAGGACCATCTAATGCCAACCAGGCACTTGTGGTTCAAGTAGATGAAGGCTGTGATTGGTCAATTCAGTTGGGAAATGATGCTCCAGATGGAACAGCTTGTTTTGCTGAAGTTGTCAAGGATCTTAAACACGCCAGTGGTGGAGAATCTTCCACCAATGGTGATGAATCTTCTGAAGATGAAGACAGCTCCGGTTATAGTGGAAGTTCAGATGAAGAGTCCTCGAGTTCAGGGAATGATCAGGAAGATGACACATCTAGTGCGTCAGTTAATGCAGATATTGATGAGCTATTGGAAGAAGCTGCAGCAGGAATTGAAAGAAGAACTATTTTGGTGGATCAAGCTGCTTATTCTTCGTCTTCTCTCCATTCAGCCTTTATGGCTAATGTCGACAGTTCATCAAGTCAGGTATCTGTCGATGAACCCATTGCT
The DNA here is from genome assembly GCA_030545235.1 of Helianthus tuberosus. Lineage (NCBI taxonomy): Eukaryota > Viridiplantae > Streptophyta > Magnoliopsida > Asterales > Asteraceae > Helianthus > Helianthus tuberosus. Next base: position 66,961 of record JARYGA010061265.1, read on the forward strand.
GTTAGTTGTGATAACTGTGATAGTTTAAATATTAAATGTGCTGATTTAGAGACAAACATGTCTGAGTTGCAAGGCAAACATGATGCTTTACAAGCTAGTTTGTTTGACTTGCAAGACAAACATGTTTCATTGAATGATAAGTGGTGTGAATTGCAAAGCAAACACGAGGCTTTGCAAGAGAAATATGATGTGACATTCATTCACAATCAGAAATTGACCGTTGATCTTTCAAAGTGCACTGAAGCCAACATGTTTTATGAAAACCATGAAAAGGAGTTTAAATCGGTAATTGAAAAATTAAAGAAAGATAAAACCGAGTTAACTAAAATGGTTTCCAGAAAACAAACTGACATTAATTTGTATATAACTCGCCTTGAGGTAATGCAAAAGGAAATGGTTTGTGTGAAAACTGAAAGTGAGGCGATCCAACTTAAGCTAGACAGTTATTTGAGCTCTAGCTATGTGTTGGATCACATCATTGACGTACAGAAAGAGAAACGGGATGTCACATGCATTGGATACAAGAAATGTCCACCACCTGTGAGACACAATTATGATGCCATGCCTGACGAGGAGGATAGAACTTTCTTTGAACCATCTGTTCCTCTAGATGTTAATGAATTTGCAACAGGACTCGGATACAAGAAAGAAGTATCATCAGATTCGGATGTGTCAGCAGATACTTGTGTGTCTTCTGCTGAACAGAATCAGGATCCTCCAGTTGTTGTTGAGGATGCTGATTCTTCTGATGATGAATCTGATGATACTGATTCAGCAAAGTCTGATGCGGTGATAAAAGAAGAGGACATACCTCTTGAGAATCATATTCTGTGTGATCCTCCTGCAAAACCCGCTAAGACTGTTGCAATTGAGTCCTTGTCTGCACAAGAGTCGGAGAGTGTGGATTTGCTGTATACTCTTGTTGGTGATAATAAAATTTATTCTGACAAAGATTTTCCGATTAAGAATGTAAATCAATCCCTAATCAGTAAAGTTTTTGAGAATTCGACAAGTAAGTTTCTAGGTAAGAAAGGATCACACGTTGTGGTAACACAGTGCCCTCCTATCCCAAAGGCTGAAGTTAGAAAACAATTTGGCAATCAGAAATTACCAACAGAGAAAAGGCAGCAAAATCATAACAAACAAAAAGGAAAATTGCCGGCTCAAAGTCAAAAGAAGCCAAATCAAAAGAAGAACAAAAATGTGAACTTTGTGAAATCTAAGGGAACGGACAAAATTGAAAAGTTTGAAAACCAATCTAACTTAGATTTTGTCAAGAAAGCAACAGTGATGAAAAGGAATGAACCAAATAGTTCAAAACCTAGTACCTCGGGATCACAAAGTTCATCATCGGCAAGACGATCACATGATACTTCGGGGTTTGTTGAACGAAGATCATGTTTTGAATGTGGTGAAATTGGGCATATCATTCGAAATTGCCCGTATCTTCATAAGTTGAAAGCAAAGGATGATGATCCCCGTGAACACAATCACCAAAAGTGATCTGTTTCTGTAAAACAAGATCCCCGACTTGTAAGAGAAAGGGAAAAGAAACAGAAACGTCAACAAGTCAAGGTGATTGAAAAGGCACTTAAAACTGATGTGGTTCGAAAACAATCTGTTTCAGTTAAGCCAGAAAACACAAAATTTTCAAAAACTTCAAACAATCACGAAGTTAAATTTTCAAACAATCAAACTGGTAAAACTCAACAGACATGGAAACCTAAATTGACCACAAGTTCAGAGGGACCATCACAATTTATGAATCATCAAAGAATAGAAGTTATTGTTGTTGATGAAAATGGAAGACCCAAGACCACAATGGCTTGGGTCCCCATCTCCAACTAATTATGTGAGTTCATGTGCAGGGTGTTCCAGGAGGAACTATCAGTAGTCATTGGATTGTTGATAGTGGGGCATCCAGGCACATGACAGGCGACACGAAGCTTCTCTACGACGTTAAATCTATTAGAGGAGGTTATGTTGCTTTTGCTGGAGATAAAGGCGGATATATTACGGGTGAAGGAATGATTTCCAACGGGGTTGTTAGCTTTGATAAGATCAACTTCGTACAACAACTTGATCACAATCTTCTTAGTGTTTCTCAAATTTGTGATAAGCAGTTCTCAGTACACTTTGATGCAAATGGATGTTATGTGCTGAAACCCGGCTTCAAAATTCCGAAAGAATGGATTCTCTTATCTGCTCCAAGGATAAATGATTTGTATGTCCTTGATATGAGCCAAGCTATCACAACGTCTGCACAAGCAACCTGTTTCGTTTCCAAAGCCACAGAAAAAGACTCAATCTCTTGGCACAGACGAATGGGTCACATTCACCTACGCAAAATGAATCATTTGGTGTCAAATGAATTAGTGAATGGTATTCCTCTTAAAAACTTCCATCTTCAAGACATCTGTGTTTCGTTCCAGAAAGGAAAACAAACGAAGAAGCGACACCCTACAAAGAAAATCAACATGGTGGCTGTTCCTTTTGAACGTTTGCACATGGATTTGTTCGGTCCTGTCAAGCACAAAAGTATAAGGAATGATCAATACTGCCTCGTGATAACTGATGATTATTCAAGATTTTCTTGGGTGGCGTTCATGGCACACAAGAGTGAAACCTTCGGTATTATCAAAAACTTGATCATTCAGATTGAGAATCTATATAAGTTGAAGGTTAGGCGGATACGTAGCGACAATGGTACTGAATTCAAAAATCATGCCATGGTGGAGTTTTGCACTTCAAAAGGTATTTTTCACGAATTTAGTGCGGCTTATACTCCTCAACAAAATGGCGTCGCTGAACGTAAGAACCGCACATTGATCGAGACTGCTAGGACTATGTTGGTAGAATCGCAGTTGCCCATTCCATTCTGGACTGAAGCTATGTCCTCTGCATGTTACACGTTGAACCGAGTCCTTACAGTCAAAAGGCACAACAAGACCTGCTTTGAGCTTCTTAACAAACGGAAACCAGATTTGTCATATCTTGAACCGTTTGGAGCTCCGTGCACACTAATCGATCCTAATGGAAAGTTTGGGGCAAGAGCCATTGAAGGATACTTTCTTGGGTATTCCACCCCGAACTTAAGAGTCTGGAATCTAGAGACTAAAAGGGTCGAGGAATGGTCTGAAGTCAGAGTACAAAGGCACACTTTGCCAGTTAGAAATCCTGGTCAGCCTTGGATGTTTGAGTACGATGACTTTTTCAATTCGATCAATGTTGAAGCAGTTGAAGAAAATGCTGCAGCAAGGATGTTTTTCGAGAGTGACAATGCAACAGATTCACCGTTGGTTCGTCCCATTATTGTCAATCAAGAACCATCTTCAGTGAACAATAATGCTCTCGACAATGAGGATTTTCACGATGCTGCCGAATTGAACGAATCTTCAGAGGATGATGAACTCGATGCA
>JARYGA010061265.1:70579-109799 GCA_030545235.1 Helianthus tuberosus
GCTTTCTAGATGTCTCGATACCAAACATCCAGAAAAAAATTGTGCAGACATCTTCAATAAGCAAAGTCAAACCTTATCTTCTCAACAACAACCCTCTATTCTCTCTCTTCAATACACAAAAACCACTAACTTCACTTTACCAAACATCCAAAATTACTCTCTCTCCTGTTCATCATCATTCAGTCTGCGATACCCAAAGAACCAGTACCCACTCTCTTCTTCTTCGATTAGCAATCAGACAACAAATCCCCAAATAAAAATCAACATACAGCAGCTAATAATCAACATACAGCCGCTAATTTCTTGATTTCTAGGTCACGACTGAAGCAATCAGCGGCTTCAGCGTAAGGTTGAGATCGGAGACCATTATCAGTCATCGGTTAGTCTGCAAAATTCAACGTCAAATTAACCTCGAAAGATGGTCTGCAAAATATCCTTCGAACTGAGACTCGAAGGATACTAAGCTTTTCGAAGGATCATCCTTCGGTTGATCAGATCTTTCGATTGATCAAAATATCTTTCAAAATTTATGATCTTTCGTAAGTTGATCCTTCGATAAGGCCTTTCATCTTTCGAGGAAAATAACATCTCTCGAGTCAAGTGTCAATCCTTCGATGTCTAAATGGAATCCTTCGAGGATCATCTTTCGAAGTTGTTGAGGGTTCCCACAAATATCTGGTATCTTTCGATCCAGATCTGGACTTGTAGGTCCCTCGGAGGTTGAGGTTAAACCTATTCCTTGTTATGTCTAACACACTAGCAAGTGCGGAATCCAAGCTAGAATGCAAACCGGTAGTTTATATGAGAACACAAGCTACAAAGAGAAGGGTAGACACACGAGATATCAAAGTTTTCTCTTGTATTTCAGTGGACACGGTTACAGCCCTTTACCCAACTGAAAATGCTCTCTACAAGACTCACTTCTCACACACTTGTCTATCTTGTCTACACACTGAAGTGAACACATTACATGGATATATATATCCATCACAGCACGTCTGGTCGAAGGATCAGATAGACTGATCGAAAGATCATCTATCGATCTGAAACAGCTCGAAGGATCCACATATACCTCGAAGGATGATATCCTTCGAGGTCCATCTATATCCATCGAAGGTTTATCCTTCGAGCTCATCGAAGGATATAAACAATCCTTCGATGACTCATCCTTCGACACAACATCTTACAAACAATGTGCTAACTGTTTTGCCAAGTCAAACCAGGAGGATGGTTGACTTGGTCAAACTTACATCGAACACACATAATAACAGACCTAAGACGTAAACCAGACTAACACAAGACATCGTTTTGTATCATGACAACATACAGACAAAGTACAGACACAAGTGCACCAACAAACTCCCCCTTGGTTGTAGCTTTGTCTCGATCTTAATTCTTGTGGGTCCCTCGTGTCTTCAAGTCTTTGACGTCCTTTCAAGTCTTCAATGTCGGAGGATCTTTAAAGTCTTCACGTCTTGAAAGCAGAAAGTGTACCAACAAACTCCCCGTTTCAGGTAGGAAGTGTGTTGACAAACTCCCCCTTAACATAAGCTCCCCCTTGAGTTATGCTCGTGAAATACTTGTTCTTTATGAATTGAGATCCTTGTGGTGTTGATGATGGCCAGTAGCAACTCGATCATCTTTATCTTTTGAGTGCCTTCACGTCGTGTCTTCATTCCGAAGCTTGTCATCGACCATGTTCTCCTTGCTTTTAGAATCTGCACATGCAAGAAATCTAAACGCGTAATGAGAACAACTGCTTGGAATATAGTTAATATAAACAAATGACACACGTATGACCATATTTCAATCAACTACCGTCCGACAGTTTGAAAGTTCAATAAAATTTATCAATTTCAGTTTTTAACTTTCAAAACTTGCAAATTTTGACCGTTTATGAAGATTTAGTCGATTTTGGTTTTCGTACAGGTTTCAGGCAACGAAGACTTGAGCTCCAACATCGTACGATCGAAAACTAAAATAGAAATAAAATCTTTTTGGTTTTTAGAAAGTTTATATTAAAACACACCTAAAATCTTTTTGGAATTTTTGAATATTTCAAACGTAAAGACAGAAAGCAGTAAATAAATATATACAAAGATGCAGAAACTGAAAGCATTAAATAAATATTTACAGACATTCTTTTTGTGAGTTTCGAGGGTAAGAGAATCATATCAGTGTACGGTCATGCCAAAACGCTCTCTTTGTTCAATTAGTTAACATTAAGATAAGCATCCTATAACGATTATCGGTATTGTTGTCCACTTAAGCTCAACTTATCATTTGTAATCATGGCGAGGGGATACGTTAGAGTATGATTTATACTTACCGACCGGTGTTCATCCACATCACGACACATTCCCGTATCAAGGTATGCACGAGGGTTCATCTTACCGGTGAGTATACCGATTATCATCTGTTTGACCGTATATGATGTGAGATACTCACTTATTTTGATTTGAAAACAAGTCCTTTGTGATAGAATCACAAATTGATGAGGAACTTGATTTTCGATGCATGAAGGCACAGGAGCAAGTCCGTGAACAGGTCAGTACTTTCGTACAGCAGAGAGACGAACTTGACTCCCGGATAAATGTGATATATTATCACTTATTGTTTGGACATGTGATAGTTGATCACTTATTGAGGACGAATGCAATATGTACACGTATGTATAGTATCATGGAAGATCTAGACTTGCGTCCCCGTTATTTTTTTCGGTAAAAGATACAACCATGATACCCAGATGATAAGCAGCATAAAGACCGAATATCTCAGAACCTCGGCAATCTCTCAAACGAAATTTCGGTACTAAGACCATATGCCAATGAATGGTTCCCACCTGGTCTTCAGTCGATTTAAGTTTATATCACCCTGCACACTTTAAAATGATTGTGAGCCTACCGATACATCTTATATAGAGCTGCTTATCGTTTTTCAGTTTAGGTTTAAAGAGGTTTGGACAGACCACTGATGTACTATCATTTTCTCTTTTGCTCGCCAGGAAACTCATTTTTGCTTTTCTATTGTTTTTGTGTTTTTGAAATTTTTCGATGTTTTTGGATTTTCAAATGATGGATTTACTCCCCCTAAAATCAATAAACTAAGACAAATTTAAAACACAAAGGTATTTACAAAAATGATTTTCCGATGTTGGTTTTACTCTTGCTTGACCTTAATGCCGTTTACCAGTAATAAATAGTCAAATCTTGATTTGTCAAATGCTTTGGTAAAAAGGTCGGCACGTTGGTCATCGGTGTGGACGTAAGCAACATCGATTAGCCTTTTCTCAAAGCAATCACGTATGAAGTGATACTTAATTTCGATGTGCTTAGTCTTTGAATGCTGCACAGGATTTCTAGTGATCTGTAAGGCAGCAGAATTATCAACGTAAATAGGAGTAGTTAGGAATTCAAAACCGTAGTCGCGCATTTGTTGTTGGATCCAAAGGACTTGGGAGCAACAACTTGAGGCAGCAATGTATTCAGCTTCGCATGTTGATGTAGCGACGCACGTCTGCTTCTTGCACTGCCATGTGACTAGGCGATTTCCCAAAAACTGACATCCAGCCGTTGTGGATTTGCCGTCGATTTTGCATCCGCCAAAATCAGAATCACTGAAAGCGATCAAGTCAAAGTTATTATCCCTAGGGTACCATAGACCGGTGTCAGGGTAACCCTTCAAATAACGAAAAATCCTTTTTACAGCTGCAAGATGTGAGGCCTTCGGGTTGACTTGATATCTGGCAAGCAGGCACGTTGGGTACATTATATCTGGTCTTGATGCTGTGAGGTACATAAGAGATCCGATCATCGCGCGGTAGTATGAGGGGCTAACAGCTTCACCCTTCAAGTCTGGAGTAATTCCGTGATTTTGCGGCAATGGGGTACCGATGGGCGTTGCATCAGACATCTGGAACCGGCTCAAGATGTCACCAACATATTTAGTCTGATGGATGAATATCCCAGACTCGGTTTGTTGTACTTGTAGGCCCAAAAAGAAAGTCATTTCCCCCATAGCACTCATCTCGAATTTATCCTGCATAATGCGCTCGAAATTCCTACACAAAACATCATTAGTAGAACCAAATATAATATCATCAACGTATACCTGTACCAGTAGAAGATCTCCATCTTGTTCTTTGATGAAAAGAGTACAATCGATAAGACCTCTGCGAAATCCATTCTCCAGCAAATAATTAGATAAGGTTGCATACCAAGCTCGCGGTGCTTGATGTAGACCATATAGAGCTTTGTTGAGCAACCAAACCCGATCGGGATGGATAGGATCTTCAAAACCTGGAGGCTGTTCGACGTACACCTCTTCTTCCACCACACCATGTAAGAATGCACTTTTCACGTCCATCTGGTATACCTTGAAACCTTTGAATGAGGCATAAGCCAGAAAGATCCGAATTGCTTCTAGACGTGCAACAGGTGCATACACTTCGTTGTAGTCGATCCCTTCTATCTGACGAAAACCTTGAACGACTAGCCTTGCTTTGTTTCGAATAACGACTCCACGGTCATCCTTTTTGCATTTAAAAACCCAACGGGTACCAATCTTCTTGTAACCAGCAGGTTTCTCTACGAGTTTCCAGACACCAAGCTTCTGGAATTGTTGCAGCTCTTCCTGCATCGCTTCAACCCATGAGTTATCTTTCAAAGCTTCTTTCCAAGTTCTTGGCTCTTCCTGTGAGACATAACACGCGAAAGACCAATCATTTTGTTGACCAGATTCTCTAATAGCCGTATACAAGCCTGCATTGTTGTTGTTTCGCAACATGTTTCTTGTTTGAACGCCACTTTGTACATTTCCGATGATGTTTTGTTGAGGATGGGTATTGTGAATCCTTGTTTCTGGATTATCTTGAACTGGAATGTTTGTACCCAGATTGTTGAGATTGAGATCAACAACCAATTCAATGCCCGGAATTGGCGAAGAGGATGATGCAGTAGCTTCAGCTGTTCTCGGGGCATCCACTGGAGGAGTACCCTCTGAAGTACCATGAACTGCTGTTGTTGGAGCTTCTTGATCTGCATCTAGAAATTCATCATCCTCTGAAGATTCGTTCAATTCGGTAGCATCGTGAAAATCCTCATTATCGAGAGCATTATTATTCACTGAAGATGGTTCTTGATTGACAATAATGGGACGAACCAACGGTGAATCTGTTGCGTTGTCACTCTCGAAAAACATCCTTGCTGCAGCATTTTCTTCAACTGCTTCAACATTGATCGAATTGAAAAAGTCACCGTACTCAAACATCCAAGGCTGACCAGGATTTCTAACTGGCAAATTGTGCCTCTGTACTCTGACTTCCGACCATTCCTCGACCCTTTTAGTCTCTAGATTCCAGACTCTTAAGTTCGGGGTGGAATACCCAAGAAAGTATCCTTCTTTGGCTCTTGCCCCAAACTTTCCATTAGGATCGATTAGTGTGCACGGAGCTCCAAACGGTTCAAGATATGACAAATCTGGTTTCCGTTTGTTAATAAGCTCAAAGCAGGTCTTGTTGTGCCTTTTTACTGTAAGAACTCGGTTCAACGTGTAACATGCAGAGGACACAGCTTCAGTCCAGAATGGAATGGGCAACTGCGATTCTACCAACATAGTCCTAGCAGTCTCGATCAATGTGCGGTTCTTACGTTCAGCGACGCCATTCTGTTGAGGAGTATAAGCTGCACTAAATTCGTGAAGAATACCTTTTGAAGTGCAAAACTCCGCCATGGCATGATTTTTGAATTCAGTACCATTGTCGCTACGTATCCGCCTAACCTTCAACTTATATAGATTCTCAATCTGAATGATCAAGTTTTTGATAATACCGAAGGTTTCGCTCTTGTGTGCCATGAACGCCACCCAAGAAAATCTTGAATAATCATCAGTTATCACGAGGCAGTATTGATCATTCCTAATACTTTTGTGCTTGACAGGACCAAACAAATCCATGTGCAAACGTTCAAGAGGAACAGCCACCGTGTTGATTTTCTTTGTAGGGTGTCGCTTCTTCGTTTGTTTTCCCTTTTGGCACGAAACACAGACGTCTTGAAGATGAAAGTTTTTAAGAGGAACACCATTCACCAATTCATTTGACACCAAATGATTCATTTTGCGTAAGTGAATGTGACCCATTCGTCTGTGCCAAGAGATTGAGTCTTTTTCTGTGGCTTTGGAAACGAAACAGGTTGCTTGAGCAGACGTTGTGATAGCTTGGCTCATATCAAGGACATACAGATCATTTATCCTTGGAGCCGACAAGAGAATCCATTCTTTCGGAATTTTGAAGCCGGGTTTCAGCACATAACATCCATTTGCATCAAAGTGTACTGAGAACTGCTTATCACAAATTTGAGAAACACTAAGAAGATTGTGATCAAGTTGTTGTACGAAGTTGATCTTATCAAAGCTAACAACCCCGTTGGAAATCATTCCTTCACCCGTAATATATCCGCCTTTATCTCCAGCAAAAGCAACATAACCTCCTCTAATAGATTTAACGTCGTAGAGAAGCTTCATGTCGCCTGTCATGTGCCTGGATGCCCCACTATCAACAATCCAATGACTACTGATAGTTCCTCCTGGAACACCCTGCACATGAACTCACATAATTAGTTGGAGATGGGGACCCAAGCCATTGTGGTCTTGGGTCTTCCATTTTCATCAACAACAATAACTTCTATTCTTTGATGATTCATAAATTGTGATGGTCCCTCTGAACTTGTGGTCAATTTAGGTTTCCATGTCTGTTTTGTTATACCAGTTTGATTGTTTAAAAATTTAACTTCGTGATTGTTTGAAGTTTTTGAAAATTTTGAGTTTTCTGGCTTAACTGAAACAGATTGTTTTTGAACCACATCAGTTTTAAGTGCCTTTTCAATCACCTTGACTTGTTGACGTTTCTGTTTCTTTTCCCTTTCTCTTACAAGTCGGGGATCTTGTTTTACAGAAACAGATCGCTTTTGGTTATTGTGTTCACGGGGATCATCTTCTTTGGCTTTTAATTTAAGAAGATACGGACAATTTCGAACTACATGTCCAATTGTACCACATTCGAAACATGATCTTCGTTCAACAAACCCCGAAGTATCATGTGATCGTCTTGCCGATGATGAACTTTGTGATCCCGAGGTACTAGGTTTTGAACTATTTGGTTCATTTCTTTTCATCACAGTTGCTTTCTTGACAAAATCTAAGTTAGATTGATTTTCAAACTTTTCAATTTTGTCCGTTCCCTTAGATTTCACAAAGTTCACATTCTTGTTCTTCTTTTGATTTGGCTTATTTTGACTTTGAGCCGGCAATTTTCCTTTTTGTTTGTTATGATTTTGCTGCCTTTTCTCTGTTGGTAATTTCTGATTGCCAAATTGTTTTCTAACTTCAGCCTTTGGGATAGGAGGGCACTGTGTTACTGTAACACGTGATCCTGTCTTTCCCAAAAACTTACTTGTTGAATTTTCAAAGACTTTACTGATTAATGATTGATTAACATTCTTAATAGGAAAATCTTTGTCTGAATAAATTTTATTATCACCAACAAGAGTGTACAGCAAATCCACACTCTCCGACTCTTTTGCAGACAAGGACTCGATTGCAACAGTCTTAGCGGGTTTTGCAGGAGGATCACACAGAATATGATTCTCAAGAGGTATGTCCGCATCAGACTTTGCTGAATCAGTATCATCAGATTCATCATCAGAAGAATCAGCATCCTCAATAACAACTGGAGGATCCTGATTCTGTTCAGCAGAAGACACACATGTATCTGCTGACACATCCGAATCTGATGATACTTCTTTCTTGTATCCGAGTCCTCTTGCAAATTCATTAACATCTAGAGGAACAGATGGTTCAAAGAAAACTCTATCTTCCTCATCCGGCATGGCATCATAATTATGTCTCACAGGTGGTGGACATTTCTTGTAACCTATGCATGTGACATCCCGTTTCTCTTTCTGTACGTCAATGATGTGATCCAACACATAGCTAGAGCTCAAATAACTGTCTAGCTTAAGTTGGATCGCTTCACTTTCTGTTTTGACACAAGCCATTTCCTTTTGCATTACCTCAAGGCGAGTTATATACAAATTAATGTCAGTTTGTTTTCTGGAAACCATTTTTGTTAGCTCGGTTTTATCTTTCTTTAATTTCTCAATTACCGATTTAAACTCCTTTTCATGGTTTTCATAAAACATGTTGGCTTCAGTGCACTTCGAAAGATCAACGGTCAATTTCTGATTGTGAATGAATGTCACATCATATTTCTCTTGCAAAGCCTCGTGTTTGCTTTGCAATTCACACCACTTTTCATTCAATGAAACATGTTTGTCTTGCAAGTCAAACAAACTAGCTTGTAAAGCATCATGTTTGCCTTGCAACTCAGACATGTTTGCTTCTAAATCAGCACATTTAACATTTAAACTATCACAGTTAACACAACTAACAGCAATGGGTTCATCGACACATACCTGACTTGATGAACTGTCGACATTAGCCATAAAGGCTGAATGGAGAGAAGACGAAGAATAAGCAGCTTGATCCACCAAAATAGATCTTCTTTCAATTCCTGCTGTAGCTTCTTCCAATAGCTCATCAATATCTGTATTAACTGACGCAGTTGATGTGTCATCTTCCTGATCATTCCCTGAACTCGAGGACTCTTCATATGAACTTCCACTGTAACCGGAGCTGTCTTCATCTTCAGAAGATTCACCACCATTGGTGGAAGATTCTCCACCACTGGCGTGTTTAAGATCCTTGACAACTTCAGCAAAACAAGCTGTTCCATCTGGAGCATCATTTCCCAACTGAATTGACCAATCACAACCTTCATCTACTTGAACCACAAGTGCCTGGTTGGCATTAGATGGTCCTGCTTGACTCTGGTTGTTGACAGGCACCAATGTGCGCTCATTGTTCCTTACTTGGTTCTGATTTGCCCTGTTGCCTTGACCTCTGAAAGGATTTTAGTTTCCATGTTGAGATGGCCTCGTACATTCACGTTTGAAATGACCACGTTCACCACAATTGAAACACTTAACAGCCTGCTTATCAAACCCATACTTGGTGTCTTTCTTGCTTTCCAAGCTGGTTCTGCCAGTTCTTTCCATGAAATCCTTTGCTCGCCTAACAGCACTGGCAAAGGCCCACTTGATGTCCATCATCTCCATCTCCTCTTTATCGATCTGCTGATAGTCTTCTTGTGTCAGATTAATGTTACCAATCTGACCTTCCACTAATCCACAGTATGCGCTCACCAAAGTGTTTAGCAGCTCCATGTGTTCCTTTGCTACTTCCACACTGACTTTAGAAAAGCTTGAGGTGTCGAGCCGTACTGTATTTGGCTTTGATTGTTGACCAGCAGATGATGTGCTTCCATAACACGTTTGCTGTTGAGGAGGGAGTGGATTCCCATACATGTCTGTTGGTCCGGTAGATTGAGGAGGAAGTGGATTCCCATACATGTCTGTTGGTCCGGTAGATCGAACAGGTAATGGATTTCCGAACATATCAGTTGCTCTGATAGGTCGTTGGCTTTGCTGTTGTGGTACTGGTTGAGGAACTGGTTCAAGCGGATTTCCATACATGTCTGTTGGTGGAGGCTTGACCGGAACTTGGATAGTATTGCCATACATGTCAGTGCTAGACACAAACGCTGTTTGAATTGGAGCGTGTGAAGAAGGTTTTGTAGAAGTGCTAGAAGTTCCATAATACATTTCAGGATTTTGTGGCACGGGAACTCTTTTTTCCTTGAGAGTTTCTTCCTGATTCTTGTTTTCCAGGAGTTGAACAAAGTCATTGAAGTTTGTTGTAGCTAAAGTGCCATTGTACTTCATGATTTCCAAGAAAGTATTCCATTGAGGTGGCAACGCATCTGCAAACTTTTTCACAATCTCTGCTGAAGTTGTAACAACCTCAAAATTTGCCAATTCAGTCAGCAAATGATTAAATCGACTTGTCAAATCTCCTAAAGATTCATTCTCCATACAAGTAAAACCATCAAACTCTTTCTTTAGCAGGTCTTTTCTCAATTGACGTGTCGCTTCATTTCCTACGCCCCTTGTCTTCAATGCGTCCCACAACCTCTTCGTTGTCTTGTAACTGACAAATTGATGATAAATATCTTTACTTAACGCCTGAGTAAGAATGGCATATGCCTTCTTTTCCAAATCATAGACCTTCTTCTGATCTTCCGTAAGATCTGCAAACGTAGCAGCAGATGATGCGGCAACCTCTATTGTTTGATCGAAATCTGTGATGAACCGCAACCACAATTCTGTATTTTGTCCAAGGACGTATGTATGAAATCTGTCAATCCATCCTGGATATTCGTATAAGTGCATCAACTTTGGAGGCCGATTCAAACTTCCGGTTTCGCTCTCGCTTAAGAGAATGCTTTGAATACTTGGAGTTTGATTTGATACGAATGCCCATTGACCGGTAGAAATTGCATTAGCTTGAGAAGATACCGGTGCGGGAGACGGAGTACCAAAATACATCTCTGTATTTACCGGAGTACCCCATCTTGGATTCATTTTTGATCAAGAATAATAATACCTGAAAATCACAAACTTGTTAAACATAAACAGACTAAGGTCGAAGGGTCCAGACTTGTTCGAAGGATCAACAGTGTTCGAAAGATCACTGTTGAATTTCGAACAAATATTTCGAAAGATTCTCCAAACGAAGGATCCTTATCTTTCGAAAAAGAACTGTAGACCGAAAGATGTATGCTTCGAAAAGATTCCTTGGATCGAAGGATAAGTCACAGACTTCGAAGGATGTTCGAAGGATGATTATCTATCGAACCTCCTTTGATCGAAAGATGATCTTTCGACTTCGAAGGATATCCTTCGATCTGCACTGACAGAGTTGACAAAAGAAGTGACAGGTTGGTGAAAAGGTGATGGGTTGGTGGAAATCTTTCGGCAGAAAGGTATGGTCAGACCATACTTTCAGCAAACCGAGATTTTGAAACAATAAAATATACTAAAAATCGAAGGATCAACCCAGAAACCGGTCACCGGAGTAAGCCGGAATTTGGCCGGAGAAGACCAAACTTCTTAAAAACAAGTTTTTAAGTTACCCAACCCGTCTTTTAACACACCCGGTAAGTTTAGAACACGTTTTTACGACTGGAAAAGCAAGAAAAACACTAAAAACGGGTGCTAAACCATGTGAGTTTTTGTCCAAAACACTCCAAAGTCTTGTATAAACTCGGTTTTTAACAAGGAAAAGAGCCACGGCTCTGATACCAATTGTAGGACCGTGTTTCGTGACCGAAACCGTGATTATCATGATTATGTTCATAGACGGGAAGATTAGAGACGGATAAATGTACTTGCTTGTATTGATTTTGTAACATAACATAACAAGCCGGCCCGATTAACAAGCTAACCGAACCATACCAAAGGAGTACACATCCGGGGAGAGACCAAGTGGTGATCTCTCCCGGTGAGGTCTCAAACCTCCTAAAACTTCTCCTCATGTTGCAAATGGCAAGGGTTTTCTATTTATAGTCACACCCCTTGTCTTGCAAACACACACGGTCAACCGAATAACCCTCTCGTTTGACCACTTCAAACGAGCGGGTCTATACACGTTCGATAGACCGTTTCACTAACTATTACAAATTCAGCGTAAAATAAAACTAATCTATTCGACAAGCATCGGACACAAAATCTGCATCAACAGACACAACAACCCAAACTTAGAAGTCAAACATTTAAGAATTTAAATCAAAGTGTTCAAAGTGGCCAAAGCGATGCGTCAAATTGTGGAAAACGAATTTTGTTGCCATCTTCATTTACCGGTGGAGCGAGATATATGATGCAAAAGTATCTAGATGCTATGGCAATCTGCAAAGCTGTAGGATATCCGGATCTCTTCATAACAGTAACTTGTAATCCCAATTGGCATGAGATTTATAGATGTTTAAAAGACAAACGGTTGAACCCTCAAGATAGACCGGATATTATCGCACGGTTATTCAAAATTAAAATCAATCATCTTCAAGATTTCAAGAAACATAAATTCTTTGGTGAGATACAAGCAAGTAAGTCATTGTAAATTGTTTTAATTAATTTCTCAAATAATAGTTTTACTAACACTTTTTTGGATGTAATATTTCAGTTATTTATACAATCGAATTTCAGAAACGTGGTCTACCTCATGCTCATATATGTTTGTTCTTAAGTGCCGAGAGCAAATTTCCAACGGCTAAAGAAATCGATTTGGTTATTAGTGCTGAAATACCTGACAAAGAGATGGATGCTTCACTGTATGAACTTGTCAAACAATTTATGATCCATGGTCCTTGTGGTACCGACAATCCTCATTCTCCATGCATGGTTAATTTAAAATGTTCGAAGAAGTTTTCGAAAAAACATGTAGATGAGACTTGTGTTGATTCTGAAGGATATCCTGTCTACCGACGTCGTCAATGATGCAACACAGTAGAAAAAAATGGCGTCTTACTTGACAATAGGTTTGTGGTTCCGTACAATGCTATGCTACTCAAAAAGTATCAGTGCCACATAAATGTTGAGTGGTGTAACCAAACAGGATCCATCAAATATCTCTTCAAATACATTAATAAGGGTCCGGATAGAGTGACAGCTTCTGTTTACGAAAGTACCTCCACTGCTAATGTGAACCCTCAAAACAAGGAAATGACAAATAATGAA
The DNA here is from genome assembly GCA_030545235.1 of Helianthus tuberosus. Classification (NCBI taxonomy): domain Eukaryota; kingdom Viridiplantae; phylum Streptophyta; class Magnoliopsida; order Asterales; family Asteraceae; genus Helianthus; species Helianthus tuberosus. Next base: position 83,266 of record JARYGA010061265.1, read on the forward strand.
AATCTCTCAAACGAAACAGAAGTAGATGAAGTTAAAGCATATCTTGATTGTTGATATATTTCAGCGTGTGAAGCTGCTTGGAGAATATTTAAGTTTGACATACACTATCGGCTTCCATCTGTTGAAATATTACCTTTTCACTGTGAAGATGGTCAGGCTATTGTTTATGACGATAATTCAAACTTGTGTGACGTGGTTAGTAACCCAACTGCGAAAATGTCTATGTTCACAGAATGGATGAAATGTAATCAAACAGATGCATTTGCTAGAACTTTGAAGTATATAGAGTTCCCCAGATACTTTGTATGGATACGCAAAACACGAAAGTGGGTACGTAGAAAAAAACCTTTTGGTGCAGTTGGTAGGATACATTATGTACCTCCATCACTTGGTGATTGTTATTTCTTGAGAATTTTATTGAATCATGTTATAGGACCAATGAGTTTCAATGATATAAAAACAGTTGATGGAAAAATATATCATACTTTTAAAGATGCATGTTTCGCTCGCGGTCTGTTGGACGATGATAAGGAGTATTTAATGGCCATTAATGAAGCAAGTGCATGGGCTACTTCTGATTTCTTGCGTACATTTTTTGTAATGCTCTTGATGTCAAACTCCATTTCTAGGCCGGGTATTTTCTTGAATGAAACAAAATCTCTATTATGTGAAGATATATTATATCAGCAACGGAGGATTACTGGTATTCCTGGTAATTTTAAAAACTTAAATAAAATTTCATATTCCATTTTACTTTAATCAAGTGTTTAAAAAATCTAATTACTAAACATCTGTTGTATTTTTTAGATTTGGTTCTTAAAGAGGAAGAGATTGAAAACATTTGCTTAGCACATGTTGAAAAACTGTTACTTGGTTATGGAAGTACGTTAAGCAACTTTACTGACATGCCAAATGTTCCTGACAACCACACTTCAGCATTGAACAATCAATTGATAATGAAGGAACTTTCGTATGATCGGGCTATCTTAAAAAAGGAACTTGCAGCTTCCCTAAAATCTTTAACTGATGAACAGCGAAAAGTGTATCAAACCGTCATGAATGCAGTTGTTAAAGGAAGTGGAGGAGTTTTCTTTCTATATGGTTACGGTGGAACTGGTAAAACATTTATGTGGAAAACATTTGCAGCTGCGTTACTGTCACACCCCCAAATTATCAGAGCTTGGCGTGACTGGACTGGTATCTTCATTGCACAGCGGAAGCAAATAAGCTAAGTCTTTTAGAAAATGAACGCCACTAAGTACTCGACTCTTCGTGGTTCTCCTATTCCAACCGTGCCTTGACTTTGAAAAGCAACCTGAGAAAGAAACATGCGAAAAAGTCAACATAAAGTTGAGCGAGTCCATAGTTTGTTTGTAAAAGATTTGAAATAAATCTTTTGAGTTGTGGAAGATTTGAAATAAATCTTTTGAGTTGTGAAAGATTTGAAATAAATCTTTGGAATAACCGGTTTTTGAAATAGTATTGAGAAAACGAATCAAAAGTCATTTTCTTCCCAAGTTATATGGAAACGTTGTGTTTGTAACACAGTATGTTCATAAAAACCATGTATTTGTAAAGTCTTGTATTTGTAATGTTCGTATAACCGTCAATGCCCACCCTGACTTTGACTCCATACCCGCATAATCCTATGCTTTGAATTTTGTATAGAACATGGTATTTAATTTGTATGAACAAGTATTTTTGTAAGTATATATATCCCTGGTATGTAGCAAATAAGGAAATAAAGAGATCACCAATGGTTTGCAAGGCCATTGATATGTGTGAAGTGCAAGTAGGAAGACTCAAACCTAGCGGATTTTGCGTTGGGCACAAAGTCACCCCGAGGTCCGTTCTGCTGGGCCTGGGGCTGGGCTCGCTACACCCAGATAGATCTACCGCTACTGTCCCTCGGTCCTACAATGAGGATTAATGTCCTCAAGTTGCGCCTACCCACTCACATGATCTGTACGTCCTAACCCTCCTTAAGCTAACCATACCATGTATAAAAATGTCTGTAATCCTTTTGTAATATGTCTGCATGTATGAAAATCCCTGGTCTCCCCGACCCAATCCCTGGTCACCCTGACCGAATCCCTGGTCTCCCCGACCAAATCCCTGGTCACCCTGACCGAAAATCATTCACATTTCGAAAATAAGCATTTGTTTTGTAAAAACCGGTATGTTTAGTATAAACCTTTCATAATTCATTTGTGTTCCTCGAAATCCCTCCGAAATATGATTTAGAAATACGAGTTTTGCGTTAGTTCAAAACTTTGTATGTTTTTGCAAAACGTGCATGTCTTTCCACCCCGAAAAAAATGTAAAGCCGTAAAAAGTGGGGTTATGAACTCACCTGAATATTCCCTGTGCAAAGCTAGCTAATTACGACTTCGATGATGTCGTTTCCAAGACTTGACTTGCTAGCGTGCGTTCTATAATATTCCTAACACGGAATACCTAATAAGTTTCTAAATAAACGCAGTATCTAAACTTCGTGTCATCGAGCTCTACCGAATCGTTAATCGAACGATTCAACGGTAAGTTGTTACTTAATGAAAATGACTAAGTTGAACTTTGTTTAGTTTCGCTTAATGTCGTAAGTAATCAATAAGTCTCGAAAAGACTTGATTCTCGAGAGATTTAAGAACAAATGAATATTTATATAAAAAATATAAATATGTCGTGGTAATTGCGTTAGCCGTCTCGAGAAATCGTATGTGTATAAAAGAGTATTTATACGAAAATAGTATATGACAAACTCGTATCATACCTCGCGTTTGATATTTGAAGTAAATTTGTAAACCATATTTACTTTGTAAGACGAATAAGAGTTGTTGGAACTTTGAAATAAATATATAAACCATATTTATTAAAAACGAATTCATGTTGTTCGACATTTGAAATAAATATATAAAACTACATTTATTTTATAAAGCGAAGGCGTGTTCGGCGTTTGAAAATAACTATAAAAGTTATTATATTTAGCTTATAAAAGACTTCGCACTATTTACGTTTTCGTAGGTTATAAAGTGTCGTTTAAATCAAATATACTTTGTATTTGATTTTACAAAAAAATTGTTAGTTTTGTTTCATAGTAAAACGCTTTGGGAATAACATACGTTTCGTGTTTCGGATTTTTATGAAAATCGGGCAGAGTTTCCCCTGTTTTTGGACGCCCCGGACAACCAAGTTGCCGTTATATTTTCAAAGTTCACAAGATTCAACTAAAATATATCAAAGTTGCTAATTATCTCCATATGAATATTAACATTAATTTGTTCGGTTTGAGCTCGTAAGTCACGTAAGTATTAAACTAAAAATATAACATAAATATTAAACGCGTCGCTTAATCTTTACCAAATCTTTGTGTCGAAATGCCGAGTCAACCGGGTTGACTCGCTGAGTTGACCAGGCTTGACCGAGTTGACTCGGTCCAACCGAGTCGACCCGAACCGCTCCCAAAACTGATCGTGTTGACCGGGTTTGACCCGGAACTGAATCTGAACCGAAACCGAGACTCGAGCCGTAACATAACCCGAGCAACCAAACCATCAAGTCTGAACCGCGAGTGAACCGAACCCGAACCAAAACCAAATCTGAATCGAACCTGCTGGATTTTTTTGACTGAGCCGGAACAGCACCACCATCACCGCCACTGCCGTGAACGCCTCCGTCGTTCGACACCACCACCACGTCGCCGGAAAAACAGAAAAACATCGCCGAATCGAAAAATCAGAATGTGTAAACCATGAAACTACTTGAACTGAAGTGAATCGGACTTCCCAGCATCATCATCGGAAAATTTGGCGGTTCATGACGAAGACCGCCGGAATCGGGACCGGGACCACCGGATAAACGAACTGACCGCCGGATAATTGAACCGACCGGCGGTCCGAGACTCCGACCGCTGGTTCTTTATCTCTCTCGGTCTCTCTCTCTTTCTCGTCTCTTTTTCTCTCCTCTGTCGCACCACCACCGTCCGGTGGTGGTGGTGTTCCGATTTGTCAGGTCAAACAAGGGGGGTGCTTGTCGGAGATGAACAGGGGAGTGTGTGTGTGTGTCTGATTTGCAGCTGGCACCGGCCAGAATTACTACGGCTCCGGTCGCCGGTGACTGGACGCGAGAGAGGGAGCTCATGTGGGTGTGTTTTAGTCTGATGCATAACAGAGGTATAGATGGACTTGAGTGGGTATTTGAATGTCAAAAGGTTGTTTGTGTTCTTTGTGTATGTAGAGATAGAGAGTGAGGGAGAGTAAGAGGGGCCAGGCCCTCAATTGTTCTCTGTGTTATTATGAGTGGAGAGGGTAGGGTTTCTTATATAGGGAGGTTGAGATCTTGTAAGATCTTATGGAAAGATTTGTTGAGATTTCAAAATCTTGAGTAGATTTTATTTAGATCTTGAAGGGATTTTTGGATGGATTTACAAGAAAAATCTCATAGTAAAGATCTAATATATTATGTGTGTAGGTTTAGGCTTGCAGGTTTTGGGCTTGGGCCCAGGGCCCACAAGCCCATCTCGTGCGTAAGTGGTCCGTAATTCCTACGAGACACGTTGTCAAAACCCAAACACCGTTTAACATCAAAAGATAAAATTTTTGTATTAACATACAAAATACGGTCGGTAGTCGTTGTTTGCACGCCCGTTCGTCGATTACGGTAATAATTGCGAAAAATTGTATCGTTGCCGTCTTTAATCCGTTTTTTCGATCCGGTTTCGACTGTAGTTACTAAAATTTTATTACGGAGCTAAATATAGCGTAAAATGTAAGTTTCGAAGGTGACAAGCGTCTCCATCGCTTCCGTTTTGTTGCCGATGCGTTTCCTGCTAACGCGTTTTTAGTTCACGTTGCTTTTGTGTCGCATGGAAGCCCAATAAATTCACAAAATTTATTTCATAGACATAAAATATTTGTGTAACATTTATACTTGTCGGCGCTGTCAGTATTTTGTACGGCATCAGTTCGTTGTCGCTTAATATTCAGCAGATTTTTCCGTAAACCACCGTTCACGCACTGTAAAGCCGGTTAGCCGTTTCTAGGCACTCCAAAAAGCCTAATTAAGTTAATTTGCGCTGTAAACACTATTTATTCTCGCGTTAATCACATGTTAATTACGAAATTAGGTGCCGTAAATCACGGGTTGTCACATTCTCCCCCTGTTACAGAAATTTTGTCCTCGAAATTTAGACTATGTTATCTCCTCATAATTGTGTTGTTCGCAGGTAAGTCCGAATAATAACAAAGTGAATGACCGCGTAATCGAAACAAGACTTATTCGAATCAGGTGAATTTAATGACATTCCTCAACAATAAGAACCCATCGGTTTAAAAGAAATGTGTCTCAGTAATTGATGTCAACAGAAACGAGACGTATAGGTACAGTCACTAATGTGACTAAGTTAACAGGGATTCAACAATGAACAGGAACTTCGACCAATCGAATTCCTTATGAACGTTTACAACGTGTAAATGAGTTCTAGAAGAAATAACATCCACTGGATGAACTTAGAATCAACAATCTCAAATGTAATAGTTTGCATGAAACGTTCGATCGTGATCAGCGCAAGCTGCAAGTCATACCGACGCCACAAGGTGTCGCAATGAATGAAACAATTTAATAATAGAGGTGATCGAACAAGTACCACCAGTGTTTTGCATAAAACGCTCAATCATAATTAGCCCAAGCTACAAGTTTGTACTGACACCACAAGGGTCGTAGTGATTTAAATAATTCAATAATAGCGGTGATCAAACAAATCCACCGTGTTTGAAGTCAAATGAAAGCGTAATAAGGTGAATCCGAACGTTTGTTTCAAATGACATCATAGAATTTTCAATTGAAATTTGAACATCAAAGAAATAATGTTTTCGATCGAAGGTGAAGAAGCAATGAATGTCGCAAAGCATTCGATCGATGTTGAAAGAACCGTTATGAGGTACACCGGAATATGAAATGAATTTGTGTACCATTGTCTTAACACACGATTGTGTTAAGACTGCTTTAATATGATAATTCAAAGCGGATTTAAAACAAATTAATAAAGAAATAATTAAATCCGTGCATGAGACGCGTAAACGAGTTTAGCGCAAGCTTCAAGTTAATGAATACACCACCACAAGGTGTCGAAATCAACAAATGACTTATTGGAGTCGTAGACCAAACAAGTCTACTACGACGCGGAACAAATGAAATTCTTGTTAAAACGAATTTGAATATGATGTCTTCAATACATCATATGGTATCTTGAATTGAGTATGTGTAATGCAGAAGTTCAAACAATCGAACTTAGTTTTAGCGCAATCCGACAATAAATATATGTATTGGCAAGAAAACTTTAGGCATGGTTACAACGAAAAAACCATGTATGTAACTTGTAAAGAAATGATCGTGATACAATGACCATTAAGAGGAGTAGAGATACGAAAATCTACTCAGTAAGTGTGAAATTCGAAATTTCAATAAAAGAAATTTGAGGACTTTACCTGGGGTTGCATGTGATATCCGGTTGTTAGGTGACATTACCATGGAATGTCGAACATAGCGTATTCGTCGTTATGAGTTAGGGGGAATGCGGAGACATACGTCTTCTCCTTGGCGTGATTCGTGTCGTTGCAGGATCGCGTGACAAGTTGTCGTTTCCTGATCGTTAGTTCTCCTGCTGACAGGGATCTAGCGTCGTCGTTAAATTTGCGTCATCGTTCCTTCTCAAAGGCCTCGCCTCGATAGTCGTATGTGTCATACTTCAACCTCCATTGATGTATAGCTTAAGTTTCACGTATACATGTGCACTAGCGTTGTGTGCCGCGTAGAAGGTGATGTACCCCGACATCCGTTGACGTAGAAATTGAGTTCCATGTATTCTCGTGCACTAGCATTTCGTTATACGTAGGATGCCTGCTCGGGAAGTCTAAATATCATAGACAATATGGATAATAATATGTGCCCGAGTTAATATTCGCGGTTCCTACGTGATGACCTTTAATAAACACACACATGCACAAATAATCAATCATATAATCAAATAAACATGTTAGTCACCAATAAGCAATCAAGTAATTTCCCCTAGTCCCACTAGTCTATCCTCCCAGCCTCTCAGACTGAACTTCCTAGTCCCACTAGACTATCCTCCCAGCCTCTCAGACTGAATCTCCTAGTCCCAATAGACTATCCTCCCAGCCTCTCAGACTGAATCTCCTAGTCTCTCAGACTGACTCCCTGGTCTCTCGACCAGATCCAGCCACCCGGCTGAATTCCCTGTTCCGAAGGTCTTAAATGCATGTTTCCTAAACTCTCAGAGTGTTGTGTACTTTATGTAATTGTTTTGTGTACCGTGTATAAAACATCACAATAGCGTATGTTTGAAAACAAAATTTTGAGTGTTTGCTTTTCGGCAACGGTTGGAGACCATATTCGAGTACTAGGCGTTCTGTATGTATTCAACGTCTTAATAGTCTAAGTCCTAGAGAAAAGTGAGGTTAGAGCCTAGGTATCACAACAGAAACCTAATTCGCTGTAACCTATAGCTCTGATACCAATCTGTCACACCCCGAAATTATCAGAGCTTGGCGTGACTGGACTGGTATCTTCATTGCACAGCGGAAGCAAATAAGCTAAGTCTTTTAGAAAATGAACGCCACTAAGTACTCGACTCTTCGTGGTTCTCCTATTCCAACCGTGCCTTGACTTTGAAAAGCAACCTGAGAAAGAAACATGCGAAAAAGTCAACATAAAGTTGAGCGAGTCCATAGTTTGTTTGTAAAAGATTTGAAATAAATCATTTGAGTTGTGAAAGATTTGAAATAAATCTTTTGAGTTGTGAAAGATTTGAAATAAATCTTTGGAATAACCGGTTTTTGAAATAGTATTGAGAAAACGAATCAAAAGTCATTTTCTTCCCAAGTTATATGGAAACGTTGTGTTTGTAACACAGTATGTTCATAAAAACCATGTATTTGTAAAGTCTTGTATTTGTAATGTTCGTATAACCGTCAATGCCCACCCTGACTTTGACTCCATACCCGCATAATCCTATGCTTTGAATTTTGTATAGAACATGGTATTTAATTTGTATGAACAAGTATTTTTGTAAGTATATATGTCCCTGGTATGTAGCAAATAAGGAAATAAAGAGATCACCAATGGTTTGCAAGGCCATTGATATGTGTGAAGTGCAAGTAGGAAGACTCAAACCTAGCGGATTTTGCGTTGGGCACAAAGTCACCCCGAGGTCCGTTCTGCTGGGCCTGGGGCTGGGCTCGCTACACCCAGATAGATCTACCGCTACTGTCCCTCGGTCCTACAATGAGGATTAATGGCCTCAAGTTACGCCTACCCACTCACATGATCTGTACGTCCTAACCCTCCTTAAGCTAACCATACCATGTATAAAAATGTCTGTAATCCTTTTGTAATATGTCTGCATGTATGAAAATCCCTGGTCTCCCCGACCCAATCCCTGGTCACCCTGACCGAATCCCTGGTCTCCCCGACCAAATCCTTGGTCACCCTGACCGAAAATCATTCACATTTCGAAAATAAGCATTTGTTTTGTAAAAACCGGTATGTTTAGTATAAACCTTTCGTAATTCATTTGTGTTCCTCGAAATCCCTCCGAAATATGATTTAGAAATACGAGTTTTGCGTTAGTTCAAAACTTTGTATGTTTTTGCAAAACGTGCATGTCTTTCCACCCCGAAAAAAATGTAAAGCCGTAAAAAGTGGGGTTATGAACTCACCTGAATATTCCCTGTGCAAAGCTAGCTAATTACGACTTCGATGATGTCGTTTCCAAGACTTGACTTGCTAGCGTGCGTTCTATAATATTCCTAACACGGAATACCTAATAAGTTTCTAAATAAACGCAGTATCTAAACTTCGTGTCATCGAGCTCTACCGAATCGTTAATCGAACGATTCAACGGTAAGTTGTTACTTAATGAAAATGACTAAGTTGAACTTTGTTTAGTTTCGCTTAATGTCGTAAGTAATCAATAAGTCTCGAAAAGACTTGATTCTCGAGAGATTTAAGAACAAATGAATATTTATATAAAAAATATAAATATGTCGTGGTAATTGCGTTAGCCGTCTCGAGAAGTCGTATGTGTATAAAAGAGTATTTATACGAAAATAGTATATGACAAACTCGTATCATACCTCGCGTTTAATATTTGAAGTAAATTTGTAAACCATATTTACTTTGTAAGACGAATAAGAGTCGTTGGAACTTTGAAATAAATATATAAACCATATTTATTAAAAACGAATTCATGTTGTTCGACATTTGAAATAAATATATAAAACTACATTTATTTTATAAAGCGAATGCGTGTTCAGCGTTTGAAAATAACTATAAAAGTTATTATATTTACCTTATAAAATACTTCGCACTATTTACCTTTTTCGTAGGTTATAAAGTGTCGTTTAAATCAAATATACTTTGTATTTGATTTACAAAAAAATTGTTAGTTTTGTTTCATAGTAAAACGCTTTGGGAATAACATACGTTTCGTGTTTCGGATTTTTATGAAAATCGGGCAGAGTTTCCCCTGTTTTTGGACGCCCCGGACAACCAAGTTGCCGTTATATTTTCAAAGTTCACAAGATTCAACTAAAATATATCAAAGTTGCTAATTATCTCCATATAAATATTAACATTAATTTGTTCGGTTTGAGCTCGTAAGTTACGTAAGTATTAAACTAAAAATATAACATAAATATTAAACGCGTCGCTTAATCTTTACCAAATCTTTGTGTCGAAATGCCGAGTTGACCGAGTCAACCGGGTTGACTCGCTGAGTTGACCAGGCTTGACCGAGTTGACTCGGTCCAACCGAGTCGACCCGAACCGCTCCCAAAACTGATCGTGTTGACCGGGTTTGACCCGGAACTGAATCTGAACCGAAACCGAGACTCGAGCCGTAACATAACCCGAGCAACCAAACCATCAAGTCTGAACCGCGAGTGAACCGAACCCGAACCAAAACCAAATCTGAATCGAACCTGCTGGATTTTTTTGACTGAGCCGGAACAGCACCACCATCACCGCCACTGCCGTGAACGCCTCCGTCGTTCGACACCACCACCACGTCGCCGGAAAAACAGAAAAACATCGCCGAATCGAAAAATCAGAATGTGTAAACCATGAAACTACTTGAACTGAAGTGAATCGGACTTCCCAGCATCATCATCGGAAAATTTGGCGGTTCATGACGAAGACCGCCGGAATCGGGACCGGGACCACCGGATAAACGAACTGACCGCCGGATAATTGAACCGACCGGCGGTCCGAGACTCCGACCGCTGGTTCTTTATCTCTCTCGGTCTCTCTCTCTTTCTCGTCTCTTTTTCTCTCCTCTGTCGCACCACCACCGTCCGGTGGTGGTGGTGTTCCGATTTGTCAGGTCAAACAAGGGGGGTGCTTGTCGGAGATGAACAGGGGAGTGTGTGTGTGTGTCTGATTTGCAGCTGGCACCGGCCAGAATTACTACGGCTCCGGTCGCCGGTGACTGGACGCGAGAGAGGGAGCTCATGTGGGTGTGTTTTAGTCTGATGCATAACAGAGGTATAGATGGACTTGAGTGGGTATTTGAATGTCAAAAGGTTGTTTGTGTTCTTTGTGTATATAGAGATAGAAAGTGAGGGAGAGTAAGAGGGGCCAGGCCCTCAATTGTTCTCTGTGTTATTATGAGTGGAGAGGGTAGGGTTTCTTATATAGGGAGGTTGAGATCTTGTAAGATCTTATGGAAAGATTTGTAGAGATTTCAAAATCTTGAGTAGATTTTATTTAGATCTTGAAGGGATTTTTGGATGGATTTACAAGAAAAATCTCATAGTAAAGATCTAATATATTATGTGTGTAGGTTTAGGCTTGCAGGTTTTGGGCTTGGGCCCAGGGCCCACAAGCCCATCTCGTGCGTAAGTGGTCTGTAATTCCTACGAGACACGTTGTCAAAACCCAAACACCGTTTAACATCAAAAGATAAAATTTTTGTATTAACATACAAAATACGGTCTGTAGTCGTTGTTTGCACGCCCGTTCGTCGATTACGGTAATAATTGCGAAAAATTGTATCGTTGCCGTCTTTAATCCGTTTTTTCAATCCGATTTCGACTGTAGTTACTAAAATTTTATTATGGAGCTAAATATAGCGTAAAATGTAAGTTTCGAAGGTGACAGGCGTCTCCATCGCTTCCGTTTTGTTGCCGATGCGTTTCCTGCTATCGCGTTTTTAGTTCACGTTGCTTTTGTGTCGCACGGAAGCCCAATAAATTCACAAAATTTATTTCATAGACATAAAATATTCGTGTAACATTTATACTTGTCGGCGTTGTCAGTATTTTGTACGGCATCAGTTCGTTGTCGCTTAATATTCAGCAGATTTTTCCGTAAACCACCGTTCACGCACTGTAAAGCCAGTTAGCCGTTTCTAGGCACTCCAAAAGCCTAATTAAGTTAATTTGCACTGTAAACACTATTTATTCTCGCGTTAATCACATGTTAATTACGAAATTAGGTGCCGTAAATCACGGGTTGTCACAGTTACGTTCCAATGGTGAAGTTGTGTTGAATGTTGCATCCAGTGGTATTGCATCACTTCTATTAGATGGTGGTAGAACGGCTCATTCCAGGTTTGTAATTCCGATAAATGTTAACGAGGATTCTATATGCTCTATTGAACCAAACAGTGAGGTAGGAGGCTTAATCAAACAAACTAAGATGATAATCTGGGATGAAGCGCCGATGACACATAAGCATTGTTTTGAAGCTCTGGATAGAACAATGAGAGATATAGCCCGTTCCAATAATCCGTCCTTGCAGAACAAACCTTTTGGTGGAAAGATTGTGCTTTTTGGCGGTGATTTTAGACAAATCCTTCCAGTCATTCCAAAAGGTACCAGAAGCATGATTGTAAATTCTTCATTGAATTCTTCTTATATATGGCAGGATTGTCAGTTACTCAAGTTAACTGAAAACATGAGGTTAAAAATGGGTATGAAATCAAGCAATTTTAACGAGACCAAGGAATTTGCTGAATGGATTTTAAAGCTTGGTGATGGTCTACTTGGTGGTCCAAATGATGGAGAAGTGGAAATTGAAATTCCAGATGATTTACTTATACTCGATGCAGTCAATCCTATATCTTCATTGATCGCTTTCACATATTCGGATATGCAAAAGTTTTTATGCAATTCAAATTATTTCCAACAAAGAGCCATTCTTGCACCCACAAATGAAGTTGTGGATTCAATAAATACAGAACTGTTAAATAGTATGCCTGGTGAAGAAAAGATATATCTCAGTTCAGATACTTTATGTGAGTCTGAGGATCAAACCGACCTTAACATGGCATTGTTTCCTCTAGATGTATTAAACAAATTGCATCTGTCAGGATTACCTAACCATAAATTGGTTCTCAAAGTTGGAGCTCCGGTAATGTTACTTAGAAACATTGATCAAACAAATGGTCTGTGTAACGGTACACGACTTCAAGTAACAAAACTTGGAAAACTTGTAATCGAAGCAAAGATTATTACTGGAAATAATATAGGTCATCATACTTTGATTTCAAGATTGAAAATGACACCGTCCGATAAAAGAATACCGGTGAAAATTGCACGAAGACAGTTCCCATTATCTCTATGCTTTGCAATGACCATCAACAAAAGCCAGGGACAATCACTTAAACGTGTAGGCTTATATCTTCCAAGGCCGGTTTTTAGTCACGGACAACTATACGTTGCTGTATCACGAGTAAAGAGCAGGAAGGGTTTGAAGATCTTGATATGTGACAGGGGAAAACAAGTGTGTAAAACCACAACTAACGTGGTCTACAAAGAAGTTCTACAAAATCTATAGTCTTTGTAGAAATAGCATTTTGAAGAAAAGTCTTTAATGTTTGAAGTTATTTGGTATTATGTTTTGCACATCCTATCAAGATGTTTCTTTTATCTAATGATAATGGATGTTATTTTACATAATTGTTTTAAAATATAGTATACATTTTTAAAAAATGATACCTTTAACAATTATAAAACAATGAAAGCTAAATAACAATAACATATATCTAAAAGACAAGAAATAACTAATACAAGTAATACTTTCAACCGTTTGTTTTGTGGTTCAGTAACATATGAATTAAAAACTTTTCAGTAGCTAACCCTTCGTACCACCAACATCAAAACTAAACTACCAACCTTTACAAAACTGTTTTGAGCAAACCAGCAACCACAAACAAAAAACACTGTTTCCATACAAAATAACATTATCTGAAAAAGCGCCACAACCATTCAGTCAAACAAGAAAATAACTTTACCCATGACGAACTTAAGGGTAAACTCTTCACGAGGAACCAAGTTTTTATCCTTCACAAACTGTTTCATGTTTTTTTATGTAAAACCGATCATCAGGAGACTCGATACCAACTCGAACATCCCAAACATTTCCAGCAGCATCTACAATCTTTAAAGTTCTTTTCCTATCCAAGCCAAGTTTTTTAGCAACAACTTTTTTAATGCGCTGTAACAAACAAAAATTAATGTTAACAAAGATAGTATTATAATATGGTTAACACAATGTAAGGTCCTGTTACTACTTTTTGGTTACACAAACTTACAAAATGATTGTCCACACGGAAAACATCTGGAATAGTTTCGTTGTTCGTAGTTACAGCGAGTATTTCAGTTTCATTGTCCTTAGTTATGTCATCCACATCTTCACCATCAGAGATACTGATAACCTCTTCTACCACTTCTTCCTTAATAACAGCATATAATTCCGGTGGCAACATTAAATCAGCATCCTTGGAACAATTGAAAACAGACATATCAAAAGTGTGAAGATCAATCATTTCAAACACAAGAAGATGTTCATCACTTAGTGAAAATTTCTTCTTAATCCGATCCCATCCAGTTGTTATGTAAAGCTGATTGTCACTAACTTCCATTCGAACAAAAAATTTATGCTTCCCAGGACCTCTAATAACAACCGGATAATTTGGAATGGTATTGTCCATCTTGTGATGTACAAATAAACGATTGATATGCTACAACGAGAAAAAAATATATTAGTAGTTTCATATACGGAACCATAATAAATAAGAAACAATAATAAATTTACCGAATCCACATTGCGAACTACATACCATAGCATCAGGTTTATCAAAATCGCCATTGGGTCTGTAGTAAAAATAATCAGATGGAGCAAATGCAATATTGTCATAGAAATAAAATATCCGGAAACTTTGTAATGCTTCTTCATACTGAAATACGAGCCATGATCCAGATTGTAGTTTCAAAGTTTGAACTACGGAATACCACCCATTGTAGAGATAATAGAAGTTTCCTATATCATATATCTTGACTTCAAAGACTTGCCCATTAGTTGTCCGTACTTTGACAAACCCAACATGATAGTTAAACTCTTTTATCCATTGTTTATACTTTTTTGGCAGAACCTATGTATAAGTATATTAAAATCAGAACTGTCTAACATGATGTTATACAGAAAATAAATTCGCCATATCTGAGATTAAAATACTAACCAAAGATTTCCTTTGGTTGTCGGTCATGTAACAAGCAAAACCATACATCTTTCTATAAAAAGAGAAAAACGTTAAAAGATGGCAAGTAACTGAGAGGACATGATGAAAGGAAATAGCATTAGTATGCAACCACTGTTTGACCAAAGTGAAAGCACTTTTTTTAAAAAAAAAATCTGTTTGACCAAAGCCTGTTTGACCTAAGTCAAACCACTATTTGCAAAACTATAACTCTTAGTGGTTCAAAAGTCTGCTTGACCATGGTCAAACCACTGTTTGTCCAATGACAAACCACTGTTTTTCTCCTCAAAACACTGTTTAACCCAACAGTGATTTTAAACATATATTTTCATCCATCTGTTAACCAAAGTCAACAGATGTATCAACAACAATGATTTTAAGTTGATGAGCATTATTTATGAAAAACGTTAAAAGATTATTCTAATTAATGCAATTAAAAAGAGTATAACTAATAGACTAAAATATTATATAACATTAAAAGGTTATTTGGGTATATTCAATGTCAACAATGTGAAATACCAAATGTTATTTTCGATGCCGAGAGTTTCTAAAGCTTATTAATATGTTTCTATTTTTGTCAGTGTGATACAAAACTCCAAACAAGTGAAATATAATCTGATAAAATCTGTCAAGAACACCAACTGAAAGTTTACTAAACATCATAATCTTAAAAAATCTTTATACAACAACTGATAAACAATCATTTTTAACATAGCCCTAAATATCTACACCTCAATCGAACATCCATACAAAAGTAAAAACTTCAATCGAACATCAATACAAACATTCATATGATGGAATCTGAAGTATAACAAATCAAATAAACAAACATGATCACAAATTACAGTTCATATAAAAGAACAAACCTAAGATCAAAAATCATACATGCAAGCGTGGTATAAAAAATTACATGAAGCAAATATTTCAGAAAAACAAAATCGAATCAATACGTTTTCGATTACCTTTTGCTGATAAGGAAAAATCTTTAACACTCCCTGTCGTTGGTTTGTCACCCTTCGAAGTTCGGAGATACAAATGGAACGGTAGATGAGTGTGATGTGTGCCCATGTTCCCATGACAGAAGCCACGAACAAGTTCACATCTATTTCCATGTTTCATGTTTTGTATTTTCCATAAAATTAGGTTTGTTTAGTGTTCGTGGTTTAGTGACTAGTGGTAGTAGTAGTTAGTGTTAGTTTTCTTTTTTAAGCCTATATATAATGGCATTGGTATTTCAGTATTATTTATGAATGAAGAAATGAATTAGTCACTTCCAAAAGTCTTGTTTTCTCTCAAGTTCTTATCTATTTTCTTTGGATCATTTGATTACGATTCGGTTCGTATCAATTGGTATCAGAGCGGTCTTGATCCACATCAATGGACGCTCAAACTCTATCCAAACACGAGTTGTTCGAGCAAATCCAGTCATCTATTGCTCGGATGATCGATATTCTCAAAAATCGGCCCCGGTTCCAAGCTCCTGCCATTGAAACCGCTTCCGCAACAACAACACCAGCCCTAAACACCGTGCCACCATCGAAACCCGCCTCGAAGTTGGCACCCTCTTCCTCGAAACCAACCCCGACCAGCAACAAATCATCACCTCGCAACACCAACTCCTCAACTTGGGTTGCACCGCCATTAAAAAGGATGTCACTCGACCCACCACTATTCCTGGTGCCGGTAGGAGCAGCCACAATCATGGTCACTACTCTCATTACAGTGGGTGGAACGAAGACCATTAGAACCATGTTGAAGGTGGTTGTGACTTCAGTGATCAAAAAGAAGAAATTGGAATCGTTCGTTGGTGCAACCGGAAGGCGCGAGTGGCACCCACCATGGCGTTCCATTGACACTAGTCCGAATGCCACCGGAAGACTCGAGTGGCGGCCTCCGTGGCATATCCGAAAGCATTTTGCTTCTCCATCCTTGAGGACAAGGATAGTTTGAGCGGGAAGGATTGATGTGTGCCCATGTTCCCATGACAGAAGCCACGAACAAGTTCACATCTATTTCCATGTTTCATGTTTTGTATTTTCCATAAAATTAGGTTTGTTTAGTGTTCGTGGGTTAGTGACTAGTGGTAGTAGTAGTTAGTGTTAGTTTTCTTTTTTAAGCCTATATATAATGGCATTGGTATTTCAGTATTATTTATGAATGAAGAAATGAATTAGTCACTTCCAAAAGTCTTGTTTTCTCTCAAGTTCTTATCTATTTTCTTTGGATCATTTGATTACGATTCGGTTCGTATCAAACGTGCCCACTACCCATGTTCATGCAACCTACGATTCCTATTATAGTTCTTATTTTGTTTGTTTCTTTTTGCAAGTGTAATTATGTTCATGCAACCTACGATTCCTATTATATAAGGCAGAATGTTTATGTAGAAAGAGGGGAATGAAGAAATGAATTAGTCACTTCCAAAAGTCTTGTTTTCTCTCAAGTTCTTATCTATTTTCTTTGGATCATTTGATTACGATTCGGTTCGTAACAATTGGTATCAGAGCCGCCGTGATCCCCCAAGAAAATAGATAAGAACTTGAGAGAAAACAAGACTTTTGGAAGTGACTAATTCATTTCTTCATTCATAAATAATACTGAAATACCAATGCCATTATATATAGGCTTAAAAAAGAAAACTAACACTAACTACTACTACCACTAGTCACTAACCCACGAACACTAAACAAACCTAATTTTATGGAAAATACAAAACATGAAACATGGAAATAGATGTGAACTTGTTCGTGGCTTCTGTCATGGGAACATGGGCACACATCAGAGTGATTAGAATTTGGGGCCGAATTTGATATAAGGGTTTTAATGGGCCTACAAAATCTAATCTATTATTAAGCTTAATTGGATCAAATATAAGGGGCTTTATTGAACTGATCAATAACATT
This sequence comes from Helianthus tuberosus, assembly GCA_030545235.1. Lineage (NCBI taxonomy): Eukaryota > Viridiplantae > Streptophyta > Magnoliopsida > Asterales > Asteraceae > Helianthus > Helianthus tuberosus. The sequence continues at coordinate 100,726 of JARYGA010061265.1, forward strand.
TGATTAGTTGTATTAAATACAAACAATATAAATGATGTATTATAATCTATTTCGATGGTTATTAAAGCTACCTGTGTGGTCACACATACTGTTTTTAACATTACTTTATAAAGATATATAACTAAAGACCAAAATTTAAATGATATATTATAATCTGTTTTTTAGTATTTGATTTCGATTATTACTAAACCTACCCGTGTGGTTACACGGGTGCTACACCTAGTTTACTTAAAAGGAAAAGAAAAGAAAAACAAAGTACGGGGCAACCCGATTGATATCGGAGTGCGAATATATTAAATCTGTGACCCGATCGTGAAATCTTTTGTATTCGCCCCCATCCCCAGTTTCCCCAAATTTTCGACGAATTAACTGTTTCGAGAGGGGGATTTAGGGTTAGGGTTTTATCGTAACTTATTCAGAATGTATGCTGATCGTGTCGAGACTGCACCAAAGAGTTCCATCAAAGACCGCCTCAACGGCGGAACCCTAGATAATTCCGGCCGCCGTAGACAACTTACCGGCAAAAGGTTCGTTTCTCTTTCTTTAATATACCATCCTTATGTAAAGTTATGCGCTTTTTTCAGATTAACTAGAGATAGGTCCTGTATGTTTGCTTGATTGTAGTACATATATTTTGCTTGTTGATTTGAAATCTGGAAGTAGATTTTCTGCTAATTGGGAGACTTTTTGGATTTTTAATGGTTTGATAATATAGTTAAGTATAGGTTACAAGTTAGTTGTAGGCTTACATTGCTTTTGGAAGTAATACAAACGAAGAAGTGGCATTGGTTAGTGTCAGTGATGCTACGTTGAAATCTCGGTCGGGAGTTGATGTCGGGCTGGGATGTTGTTAGCGTCCCGAGCCACTCACAAACTTAGATCGGTGCGGTAACATGTAAATAAATCTGTTAGAAGGTGACCTGGAGGCGGAGTTCCGGGAACACTTTTTAACGCTCAAGTTAGCGAATTGTAGAAGAGAAGCATGATGTAAAGAAATTCACTATATATGTAAGGGGATGGGGATGTATAAAGTAGAAGGGACCAGGTATATTATAACGCTGATGTGTTGCAATACCAGCTCTGATAACATACTAACATATGATATGTTCATGTTTGATAATGTGTTATTATGGTCAGTGATTGGAAGGTTAACCATTAAAGGTATGTAGTGTAGTATGTACCTACTTGGAAGGTTATCCATTAAATGTGAATATGGTAGGAGTATGTTTGTAGTAAGACCTGTTGAATGAATAGGTTTGCTGAAACTCCACATATTAAAAGTAACATGGCCTGTTTAACTATATGACAATGATTTTTCAAAATACAATTGGGAATTTATCGGTATATCTTAACTTGTGTTTGTCAATATGCTTTTCTCATCTTCTAGGGATCATAGTTGTCAATAGCGGCTATAGCGACCACTATAGCGCGCTATGTAGCGAGGCGACCAAGTGTCGCTATCTGGGTCATGGCGACCAATAGCGTGAATAGCGACAGTTAGCTTTTTTTGATGTAAATAGAAATTAGATATAGCTATAAAATAGCTGGATTTATAGGTGGTTGTTAAATACACAGGTAAAATAGCATATATACCAAGGTATTTTGATATAATATACATATAAAAATTTTCAAAATTCTTTTTCTTGAGTATCGATATTTGTCGCTATTCGCTATGTAGCATATAGGTCCGTTGTCGCTATTCGCTATTAACAACTATGCTAGGGATTTGTTTTTGTTTTTCTCAACAACCTATACCAACAAAACCATGAAACTAGCAATTTCAGAAAAAAAAGGTAACCTTGTCAAAGTCATATATTATTAAAATTTATATTTTGTATGTTTATAAATGAACAATTATGCTTTAATTTACGTGATTAAGTGCTAGATGGACACTTGATTACCTATCTTTGTTTAACGTCCTTTAGCACACCATGGGAAACATCAGTAGAAGTTTATAATCAATATGAAATTTGTAGATGAACATTTAGGTTCTGCTATCTTCTCTTTCTTATCGTTTCTTTTACGTGTCGCACTGTTAATTTCCCGAACTTTGGATTAAGGGCTTGTTGATGAGAGTCGCAACATAATTTAGTAATTTTAAGACTTCCAATTTGAACCAGTTACTTTCTTGCTGCAGGCAGAGGCAAGATGATGACAAATGGGAGCATGATCTTTACGAACAAGCTGATCCACAAATATCAAGTATGAAACTATAAATTTTATTTTCACACTAGAGATTATAAGTAAGTTAGTAACCTTCTTTATACATATACTCACCATTCTTCGCCTTTTTTAGATCGCAGAGTTGGTGCCCTAGACCTCCGTTTAAAGCTTCAGAAAAAGAGTAATCAACGAGTAACTTCAGGTGTAAGAGATCTGCGCGAAAAGCTTTCGGGTTTAACTTATTCACAGTCAGCAATAACCGCTCCAGCAAAGCCGAAAGCCGTACCAGAGAGCAGTAAACCTGTAAGGAAAAGCGTCATAGCTGAAGCTCCTGCAGCGACTAAAAAACTTGCTAGCACGGTTTCCAAGAAAAAAAAGGTATGTTACTCGCCACTTCCCAATATATATATATAACAAAAGAGGGTGTCTTAGGAATAGCTCTTAAGCCACAACCTCTATATTTTATTATTCAACCCTTCAACATTTGGCATTGCCACTTACACCCCCAGCTTTCTAAAACTTTTGTAAAATGTCATTTTGACTCCCCTCGAGTTTTACGTGCTTATTTTTATGTACGTGGGTCAAATATAATACGTTTTAGTGTTTATTTTTATGTATGTTTTCTGGTGGTCTACGTTTTGTTCGGAAACGGTTCGGGTCATATATAATACGTTTTTCACTAGGAGGTATAAGTTCGAGTTACTTTACGTTTTGACTCCGCCACAACGCGTGGTACCATTCTTTAACGTAAAAAACATTATTTTCTAGGTGCTTATTTTTAAGTACGTTTCGTTACAATACGTTTTCGTGCGTTTTCAGTTGGTCTACGTTTTGATGTAAATTTTGTTCGAAAACGAACTGGGTCAAATATTTGATGGTATAGGCTCGACTGTTCGAGTTACTTTAAGTTTCGACGCAAATTCTAGTTATATATGATGGACGAGCTGGATAAATGAAAATAAAGTGTCATTTTAAGTGGATATTTTAATATAGTTATTTTTTACTATAATGATGGTTCGTTTTCTTAGCAATACGTCTCTCGTGCAGGCTGAAACAGTGGACAGCTTCTTACAGTCATTGGGTCTTGAAAAGTACTCGATTACATTTCAAGCAGAGGAAGTACGCTTTCTAGAACAATTCTTTCTTCCATACCATAACTTCTATAACATGTAACGAGCGCTTTTATACATCTTATGTAGGTTGACATGACTGCGCTTCTACACATGACTGATGAAGACCTAAAAGCTATAGGAATTCCAATGGTAAGTTTTTTCCTGTTTTATGTCAGTTTCGAGTATACACTTTTATCAACGTATAAACGTTATTTTGTGTAGGGTCCGAGAAAGAAGATCCTTCTGGCATTAGAATCCAAAGGATGAGCGTGTTTTGAAACGGTACGTGTTTCGTGGGTTAAATTTTGTTCTTAGGCGTCTTGATGAAGTCACACTGATAGGATTAGAACTGTGTAATAATTACTATGAATTTGGTGTGCTATACTATATAATGTTAATTTTCTAGATTTACCTACCCACAGTAGGTTTGTGCCTTTGATAATATTGTTTACTTTTTGTTTTAGAACTTTGATTGTTTTAATTCATTTTATTAACTTGTATAAAATGACTATTTTCTTTGTTTTTTTTTTTTTCTAAAAAAATATTTTTAACACTTTAGTTGTTGCATATCTATCTATATAAAGTAAGGGTGGGGTTCTAGAGTGAACACTGATTTATTTGCGAACTGAGTGAACAAATCTTGGCCATTTATTTACACACGTGGATGGCTAGGATTTCATCATCAATTCTTAAAATACACTAGTGTATTTCATCATCAAATCCTGGCCATTGATCTACACACACGTATGGCCAGGATTAGTTCGCTCAGTTCGCAAACTACACTAGTGTTCACTCTTGAACCTAATCCTATAAAGTAATAAATAGGTGAGAAGTACACAATGCTTCTCTATTTTTGCAATTTCTAAGCTGAATATTTTAGTCACTTTTGGAGTCCATTGCAAAATCTGCTTAACACCTTGACTAGAACAAGGTACAGGTTCGACTGTTAAACGCCATTGTGTTTTGTAGTTTGACCTCAAATTGTCAACGGTAGAGTAGTTGAAGTGAATTCAATACTTTGTTGTGACCACCTGACAAGCATTTCTTGTTTTGCCATTGTGAGTGATCACAAGAAGTTCATTACCAAAAGCCAGTTCTATCATGGGTCATGCTTATTAGCATGCCAACTTAAAACAGCTCTAAATAGGCTAGTAACACCCACCAATGTCTGTTGTCACCGCCTACAGGTCACGAACACGACCTTCATCACCTACATATCACCGCTGACACAACCATTGTGACCACTGTCGTCACCATTGTAGTTACTACCAATCCCGTCATGGGCTTTACATTCTCCACCACAATTGCCACCTCACCTTCATCCGCACCTCCACCTTGGTCATCACTGCTGCTACTACTTTCACCTTTAATGCTACTGCCACCGACGCTGTAGAAACAAATGTAGCAAGCGAACCCTTTTTGATACTTTTTGCTTTTTAAAAAAGGTGCTCGCTTTCCTATTTTGGTTAAACCTCGTTTTGACCCGAACTAAATTGATATGTTTTTAGAACTTTTTAGTCTTACCCAATGTGACCTTATCGCCACCCTACCTGTCTGTTTTGCCATACTAATTAATAGACAACAAATCTTCCAACATATTTCGCTCGTACTTAGATAAACACCCATTTACACAAATTTAAATAACTACATAAATTCTGAACATTTGATACGGTCAAGTAGTTGAAATGTTTATGAATGTCCGAAGTTCTAAGACAAATGAGACAGAGAAAACAGAAAGTATTCGTGTATATATGAAATAAAAGTAGGTGATAAAGTAGCTAGAAGACGTGGAAATAAAGGTATTATTTCAAAAATTTTACCTAGACAAGATATGCCTTATTTGCAAGATGGAATACCTGTTGATATGGTCTTCAATCCATTAGGAGTACCTTGAACATTTGATACGGTCAAGTAGTTGAAATGTTTATGAATAGATTACGATAGAAGTTAGTAGGATACAATTTAAAATGTTGATATCGTGATCATCAGTATATCGTACTTGACACAACTGGTCCTTCTAGATCCATTTTCTCGTGTTTAACCTTTAACAAACTTAGGGGCTGTTTGTCAACCTCTATACTAGTAAGGGTTGAGTCAGTAAGGAGTCTGATGGGTTAAGCGACTCTGAACTAGTAAGTGTTGAACCAGTAAGAGTACAACGATGTGGTGGTGGTTGGTGGTGAAGAAAGTGGTGGTGGATCGAGGAGGTGGTGCGTGAGTGGTCGGGTGAGGGTTATGAACACAAGTGAAGGGATAAAGGAGGTAAAATTTTCATTTAGTATCATTTTGAAACTTAATGGGTAAGAGGATGTCATTCTGGTAAAACAATACACTTAATGCTAAGGTAAACTCTTAATAGAATTATTAAGAGGCATTATCGTATTGTCAAACAACCCCTTACTTTATTCTACTTCAATCTCATTGTGTAGGGTTATTTAAAAATGTTAGGAATAAAAATTAATTTAAGGCATTATCGTATAATGGGTGTATTTTCAATTTATTATGTGACTTGTTGATTTGGCCAAAGACCACAAGAAAGCCAACAAAGACAATAATGTCTAAAACTAATTATTCATGTACTACTATCACAAAAAGCATGGGCGGTGAACAAGATGGTGTGCAAAATTAGTGACGAATTTAAGTTTAGGACGCACTTAAATTTGTCAATAATTTGTGATCACATTAATATGATATCCTAAACGTTTGGAAACGTGAAAATATTTTTATCATATTAATTACATTGATGATTCCACAAATATCTGAATGGTTAAGTGCTGAACCAGTAAGAGGTCTGAACCATTAAGTGCTGAACCAGTAAAATGTTTGAACCATTAAGAGCCTGTGTAATACTTAACCATTCAGAGGCAAATGTCTAACCAACTCAGATTAGAGGTATTAACCATTCAGACTTTGTATAAATCTTAATCATTCAGAGGCAAATGTCTGAACCATTCAGACATCTGCTTGTGAAACAAACAGTCTGAACCATTAAGTGCTGAACCAGTAAGAGGTCTGAACCATTAAGAGTCTCATTAAGAGGTAAACAAACAACCCCTAAATATTACATCTTAAGTCTCATCTGTTTTTAAATTACATATATGGTCCCCACTATTCACTTAACTGTAACACACATGGTCGTTGAAGTGGGTGTCAGCTAGTTTTTTGAGTTAAAGTTATAAAATGACGATAAAAAATAAACCAATTAGGGATGACAATGAGCCGGGTAATTAGGTATGGGGCATTGAATCGGGTGTAACACCTCAATCCGTAACAGGCTGAGTGTCACTATTACAAATATCAAAACTAAAATCAATCCACAACGTTAAAAAAGGAAAAGGTCTTAATTACATTTTATTACATTACGGAAATAAACAGTTCCAACTTCTTTTAACGCTCCTCACCGATTCCCCAAATATCTCGGATTACCTGTAAACAAATAAGACAAACACAAAAAGAAAACTACGGCTGAACGTTGCTCAGTAAAAGTAAAGGCAGGCGTTGAAACAGATACTTATATGAATTCTGGCACTGAAACGGATACTTAAAAAACTACGGAAAGAAACATGAGACGGTACCAACACTAAACAAATATGAATTCTGGCACTGAACTGGATACCTTATAAAACTACGGAAAGAAACATGAGACGGTACCAACACTAAACAAATATGAATTCTGGCACTGAAACGGATACTTATATAACTTGAATCCCAATACTTATACAGAACAGATACTGAACATAATCAGATGCATATATAAACATATCAACCATGTCATGACAAATACAAGACATACGTGACAACATATAACGATAAAATAAGTCACGTAATATAGAAGCACATCATAACAGATACAAGACATACGTGACTACACCTACCAATAAAATAAGTCAAGTAACATAGAAACACCCACGAGTCTAAACAGAGGGGGTACACAGCTAGCTAGTCCATGCACCGAGACGGTGCGTGTAGGCGTACACACATTATTCCATCTCAACAGGAGTCAGAAGTCAGAGCTAAGATCGATCTATTCGCCTCTAGGGGCAGGTGCTACACAAGCACAAACTAGAGACGCCGTGAACTTTAGTTACGCACTGTCACGATGAGTGTCATGTCGTTGACGCCCCAATGACAAGACTTAACATATAATTGCTCGGGTGACAGAGTTCAAAGTCGTATTAGAAATAAATGTATCTTGACATAAGTCTAAAGGGAACGTGCAATAATGAGTTAAGGTCTATTGCATGCTACAATATATACTGATTATATGACAATACGAAAGATAAAAAACTAGCGAAAACATCCGTACTACAAAGTAACGAACTTTAATAAAATACTACGATGTCAAGAACAGGAATCCGTACAAACGAGTAACGAAAATTAAAAACATATTATGATGAAAAGAAAACAGAATCCATACCTTATTAGCAAGCAAACCAAGCAACACAAAAGTCAAGTCGTTCCCGAAAGTACGCAAACATATATTTTCATTATTAAATTACCAATATTAATTCCATTGTATGATCTGATGACACAACGATGGTCCGGCGATGGAGACCTTCACGATTCTTGACTAATTAGTTTAATGGTTTAAAACATATTTATTGTTGTGTTATATAAATTACGTAGTAAAATCGTTACTAACAATTAGTTTAATGGTTTAAAATGATTCTTATTCGACCAAGTGAACAAAAAGGAGTAAAACCATATGTCCCAACCTATCATTTAATCTCGAGACTAACAAAAGCTCAAATCATCAAACATGAACTAAGGGTGTAGGGAGTGGTTAAACACTTGAAAGTGGCAAAGTTCAAAATCAACCAATCAGAGGGTGTCATGTCATTCCATCTAAAAAAATTACACTATGCTGAAAAGTGTTGGCAATAGTTAAACACTTGAATTGGTAAAAAAAAATTGTTTTCAATTTAAAAAAAATCATGTATTAAATGTTCTCTTCCCGCGCGGCAAACCCACAACGCTCAGCAACACCTTACCGATCGGCAAAATGGGTCGGCGGCGGTGTTACCGCTCGGCAAACCCATTTGCCGATCTGGTTTGCCTCCCACACCGTATACCCTAACAAATGAACAAAATCTTAATCTTGTATCAAATCATTAGTCATCTTCTTTGTAGGTTATAATCAAATCCCAAATTTTAAAAGCATCAGAACAGAACAGAACAAAACTGGAATTCGTATATCTATATTCGAATCAGAGAGTTCGATTCAGGTACCTTAGTTTACGAACTGAGCCGCCAGATTTTACTTTGAATAGAAGAGGTATATGGCAATTACTAATTATACGATAAGGTGTGAGATTAAATATATAATTGTTATAATATTTAATCTTGTAGCCATTGTAATCATTTATATTATATAGATCAAAATATATTAATAACCTATTAATAATTAGTTGGTAATTGTTGATGGACCATATTACCCTTATTAACTAATTAGGTTTCCTCTTGGGTGTATATATAAGGAGATTATTAGAGAGTTTAAGGGTTAGACAATTACACAAACCCTAATAATACTTAACATCATATATTCGGCTCCCTCTCTCAACCGAATCCTTCCCTTGTTTCGGTTTCATCACCATCATAACATTACACCCTAAGGAGGAACCAGATCATCCTGACAAGTATGTCAAACTCAATGGCTGCATCTCTGACTGGATTCTCTGCTGGCCTGTCTGTTGTAACATGTATGTTATTTATGTTTTCCATTATATTCAAACAAAGCTGATCAACATGTGGTATCAGAGCATATGTTGATGAATCAGTTATGTTTTCGTATCCATTATT
>JARYGA010061266.1:0-31658 GCA_030545235.1 Helianthus tuberosus
AAGATATCGTTAATCGCTTCTCGACGAGAGTATCTTACCTATAGGCCAAAGCACGTTTTCTCTAATTCGAAAGGACTTTCGACCCACTTTGGAATAGTCGACGTTTCTCTACCCGAAACAATCCAACGTTTTATTGAGCCTCTCTTTTATGTATCTCAATTTATATGTGATTTTTGTTAGGGGTCATTTTCTTAACATATGCATCCTGACCAATATCCTGCCTTTGTTTGTTTATTTGTGACCAGGATGCTGGAAGAGGATATTGCTAACATCTTGGGCGATATCCTGAGGTTTATTGAATTAACCACGTGCAGGTTAAAGGCTGAGACTTGCTAACGGTCAAGAGGACTTCTTCTCCTCAAGAATCGGACAAGTTTGTTGAAGGAAAGACGTTGAGCCCGAAAGACCAGGTCTACAACGTTCGATGAAGGAATATTCGGTGGATCCCGGAAGTTTAGGATAGTTAGTTATCTTATCTTTACTATAAATAGATGGGGGCGGATCAGTTTAAGGCACACAATCGACACTTACACTCTCGCATACTTTCATTTTCTAGCTCATTGCAAACACCACACTTGTATTCAAATTTCGTTGTAACACTTAGTCGATCCGTACCACATCCTGCACTGTATCCTGATATTTGAAGCAATAGAAGAACAAGGCAGCTGCGATTGTCAGCTCCCGAGGTTTTATGCAGGCGATCTAGATTGATCAAGGGCTTTCCTCGTACATCTCGTGTCATTTACTTTACTTTTGCTCATAGTTTGATCTTAGATACAGCTCTATATCCTGAGCCGTATCCTGAATACTGATTTTTTAAAACAACTTAACAAGCACATTTTTAATTTACTTTCTAGCACACTACCTCACTTTACTAATTTGATCACTTAATTGCTTCGGTAATTTTTGACCAAAACAATTTGGCGCCCACCGTGGGGCGAGTGGTGCTCTCTTTACTAAAGATTTTTGTCAAATCGCTAATCGGTTTCCTATTTTCAAAACTTTTTGCCACATTGTCCGTAATGGCCTCAAGATCAAACATGAGTTCCTCTACTGTGTCTGCTATGACTTCTGCTACTACCGGTTCGGTGCTTCCACCACCTCCTCCAAGGATGCCAGCCTCTTCACGACCTCAGGATGTTATCCCTACCCGCAGTGTTCAGGAATCTGCTCCTGTTTTAGCTTCTAACGATGAAATTTTAACCTTATTTGGAAGTGTGCAAGAACAAATGAGGCAGCAACAGGAAACAAACCAAATGCTTTTAAGGGAAATACAACTCCTGAAGTCTGGCTCGAGCAGATCTGCTGAGGATAACGTCACTCCCTTACACCCCAGAGCGTTGAACTTCAGTTCAGCTGTGTATACTGAGGATAACAGGGGGAATATTGTGCCCAATCTTCCTCAGAATCATACTCCTGAAATACCCTCCTCGGTCAGAATGTCAACCATGAGGAGCTCAGGATATGCTTCAGGATATGGGCAAAATCCTCCAACGGGTAACGTGTCAAATAATAATAATACTCATGCTACTAACAATAGTGGATCTTTGCAGGATACAGGTGTAACATCAGCACTTACTAGGGAACTTCAGAAGTTGAAGGATATGATATCTAGTGTGCCTGGGGTGGTCCAGCCGATCCCGGAAGTGTCCCAGGACAGCCACAAGATATCTCGTTTTGCATATCCTATCTGTGATGCTGAGATCCCAAAGAGATTCCAAACCCCCAACATGAAGCTTTATGATGGGACTACGGATCCTGAGGAGCATGTTGCTCAGTATAGGGAAATAATGGAGATTAACCCTATACCTCCGGAGCTCAAGGAAGCGTGCTTATGCAAGGGATTTGGTTCTACTCTAACAGGATCAGCCTTAAAATGGCTGTTAAACATTCCTCCTCACTCAATTACTTCGTTTGCTCATTTGGTTAATTTATTTAACAGTCAATTTTCTTGTAGTCGGAGTTTTGAGAAACTAACCAGTGATCTTTACAGGATAACTCAAGGGCCTCAGGAATCCTTGAGGGATTATGTGAACAAATTCAGTCGAGAATCCTTGGATATCCCACATCTTGACGTTGCAACAGCTGTGCAAGCTTTCAAGATGGGATTACAAAAGGATTCTCAGTTTTATCAGGATCTTGTAATGAATCCCTGCAGGAATCTCGATGAAGCTCGTAACAGGGCTTTGAGATATATCCGTCTGGAGGATGACAGGAAGATGCAAGAAAGGATGAACTCATCTAACACTTATGAGTCAACTAACAGGAAGTCAGAATCCTCATTCAAGTCATATCGGCCTAAGCCATATGGCAGAAATGATAACAAGAGAGTGAATGCTGTCGAAGATGAGGATCCTGAAGAGTATCCTGAGCTGTCTGAATATTGCTTTCCTGTTAACATTCCCGAATTGATGTATGCCATGCAGGGTCTAGGAGACAAGGCTAGGTGGCCTCGAAAGAATCAACAAAAGGCTGACTGGAAAGATAAGTCAAAATGGTGTGCTTTCCACGAAGATTTCGGACATGTAACCGAGGATTGCATTGCTCTAAGGAAAGAAATAAGCTATCTTCTAAGCAAGGGATATCTGAAAGATCTCTTAGGAAGAAAGAAGAATAAGGGTCAGGATACTGAAAAGGATCCTGAGCGAGCAGCATCACCTCCCGCGGATGCCAAGATAATCAACTTCATCTCGGGAGGATCCGACATTTGTGGAACTTCGTATTCGGCAGCAAAGAGACATGCAAAGGAAGCCAAGGCCGAAAGGGGAGACAAACCTGTCAGAATGACTACCCTCACAACTGACAAAGTGATCACTTTTGATGCAGATGACAGGGATACTGTCCAGGATCCTCACCATGATGCTCTGGTAATAACGTTATATGTGGCTAACCATTTTGTACGCAGGATACTGGTTGATAATGGCAGCTCCGTCAACATAATCCAACTAGAAACTCTGAAGAGAATGAATGTATCTCCAATGGATATCACTTCAAAGTCTACCGTGCTTGTTGGGTTCAGTGGAGAGGCTAGGAACACAGTGGGAGAGATAAAGTTACCAGTATACGTTGAAGGAGTAAACTCGATACAACGTTTCTGTGTGATGGATTCTCTATCCTGCTATAACATCATACTGGGAAGACCGTGGATTCACGATATGAAGGCTGTGCCATCAACATATCACCAATGCATCAAAATACCTACCCCTTGGGGAGTTGTCAAAGTTGATAGTGATCAGCAGGAGGCGAAAGAATGCTACTCATCCTCGATGAAATCCTCAACCAAACCTAGTGCAGCATAGCAATTAAAGACGCGGGCCCAGGATATCGTGGAGGATCCAGAGCAGGATGTGAAGAAAATTATCCTGGACCAGGATAACCCCGATATCTCGGTGCTCGTAGGGACCAATATCCCTCAGGATATTGAAGAGCAATTAATTAACTTTTTAAAATGCAGGATGTCAACGTTTGCATGGAAGCATGAGGATATGACAGGCATATCCAAAGATATTATCACTCACAAGCTTGGAATTGATAAATCATTCAAGCCTGTGCAACAAAAAAGAAGGAAGTTTGCTCCTGAGTGGAACACGATTATCCAGGAGGAAGTTGAAAGATTATTAAAGTCCAGAATGATCAGAGAGGTTAAGTTCCCAAGGTGGCTAGCAAACGTGGTTGTAGTACAGAAGAAGAATGGGAAATGGAGAGTTTGTGTAGACTACACAGACTTGAACAAAGCCTGTCCTAAAGACCTCTTTCCTCTTCCCCACATTGATGCAATGGTAGATGCCACTGCCGGGCATGAAATGCTGACCTTCATGGACGCATCTTCAGGATTTCAACAGATCCAAATGGAGCCTTCTGACCAAGAGGATACCGCCTTCATGACACCAACAGGTATTTATTGTTATATAGCTATGCCTTTTGGTTTGAAAAATGCAGATGCAACGTACCAAAGATTGGTAAACATGATGTTCAAAGACAAACTGGGGGACACCATGGAGGTATATATCGATGATATGGTGGTGAAATCTAAAAAGGCTGAGGATCACCTCCAGGATATCAAGGGAGCATTTGATATCCTGGATCAATATAATATGAAGCTGAATCCTGCTAAATGCCATTTCGGAGTGGGGGCAGGAAAGTTTCTTGGATATATGGTGACAAAAAGGGGGATAGAAGCAAGCCCAGAGCAGATCAAAGCTATCCTGGATATAAAATCACCCTCAAATATGAAGGACGTACAAAGATTGACAGGCCGAGTAGCAGCTCTAAACAGGTTTATCTCAAGATCCTCAGAGAAATGCAAAGACTTTTATGATATTCTGAAGAAGAACAAAAGATTCGAATGGGGGGAGAAGCATGAAGCAGCATTGCAGGATTTGAAACGATATCTATCAACCGCACCTCTATTGATGAAGCCTGAAAATGGTGAACCACTATCCCTGTACCTTGCCGTATCAGGGAATGCTATAAGTGTCGTTCTCATAAAGGATCATGAAGGTCAGCAATACCCTGTTTATTATGTTAGTAAAAGTTTATTAGATGCTGAAACTAGGTACTCTCACTTAGAAAAATTGATACTAGCATTAGTCATGGCATCAACGAAACTTAGGCATTATTTCGAGACACATAGGATACATGTTAAGACAAATTATCCTGTAAAAAATGTGCTTAGGAAACCAGAGATGTCAGGTAGGATGGCCAAGTGGTCAGTAAAGTTAAGTGCTTATGATTTAGTATATGAACCTAGAAATGCCATAAAATCTCAGGCTTTAGCTGACTTTGTGGCTGACTTTAGTAGTGACATTCAGGACGAGGTAGACCTAGAAGTTCAACAGTTAGGAGAATCCTCAGGATCCTGGACATTATATACTGACGGTGCATCTAATGTAAGAGGAGTAGGATTAGGAATACTACTAAAATCGCCACAGGGGGACATATTACCCCAGGCTATTAGGTGTGAATTTCCTACTACTAATAATGAAGCAGAGTATGAGGCTTTAATTGCAGGATTAGAATTGGCTAAGAGTATGAGTATCAAAAAATTGCAAGTATATGTTGACTCTTTGTTAATTACTAACCATTTTAATGGATCCTATGCAGTTAAGGGTGAGAAACTAATCGAATATCTCGATATTCTCAAAAAATTAGCAGGATATTTCGATGTTTTTATACTTGAACAGGTACCAAGGGAGGATAATGCTGAAGCGGATGCCTTAGCAAATTTGGGATCATCGATCAGGATACCTGAAGGGACGCAAATACCAATATTACATGTCTTATATCCTGCAACGAATCCTCAGGATAAAGAAGTAGCTGGTATTCAGGATCCTGGAGCAGAACATCTTGAAGAGGATCCTAAATCCTGGACGGCTCCAATCATGAGATATCTCAAAGAAGGACGCATCCCTGGAAATGAAAATCCTAAGGCATTTAGGATGAAGGACCGTATTTGAGATGCTTGGAGGATCCCGAAGCCAAAGAAGTACTTCAGGATATACATGAAGGGGATTGTGGTAACCATGCTGGGGGCAGGTCGTTATTCTCAAAAGTATTAAGGACAGGATATTATTGGCCAACGATGAGAAAAGATGCCGCAGAATATGTTCGAAGATGTGACGCATGTCAAAGACATAGTAACATACTGCATCAGCCAGCTGAACCGTTATATCCTATTGTATCCCCTTGGCCGTTTATGAAGTGGGGTATGGATATAGTGGGAAAGCTACTAAAAGCTCCGGGAGGAAAAGTCTTTATGCTAGCAATGACGGATTATTTCTCTAAGTGGGTTGAAGCAGAAGCATTTGTTCAAGTTAGAGACCAAGAAGTAGTATCCTTCATCAAGAGGAATATCCTGACCAGATTCGGAGTACCAGCCGAGATAATCTGTGACAATGGTTCTCAATTTATAAGTAAGAGGACTACTGACTTTTGCAAGAGTTGGGGAATCAAAATGATTACATCTACTCCGGTACATCCTCAAGCAAATGGACAAGCAGAATCCTCAAACAAGATAATTGTCAATAACTTAAAGAAAAGGCTTGGAGCCAAAAAAGGAAGATGGGCAGAAGAATTACCCTTTGTTTTATGGGCTGATAGGACGACGGTAAAGAATGCAACAGGCCAAACCCCATTTTCGTTGGTGTTTGGAGCAGAAGCAATGATTCCAACGGAAATGACAATACCTACTGCAAGATCTACCTTAAGTGATCCTGAGCAGAATCCTGAAGCCTTGAGTCAGGATTTAGACACTATAGATGAAAAGAGAGATGCGGCAAAGCTAAGGATGGCAGCATATCAACAGAGAATATCCAGGGCATATAACAAGAATATTAGAACCAGAAGATTTAAGATTGGATATTGGGTGTTAAGAAAGGCTTTTCAGAATACTACTAATCCTGCCGATGGCAAGTAAGCTCCAAAATGGGAAGGACCATATGAAGTTGAATCAGAAGCAGGGAAAGGAGCATACAGACTCAAGAATATGGAGGGGGATATGCTACCGAGATCTTGGAATGCTATACACCTTAAGCTCTATTTCAAGTGAGTTTAGAATTTAATTTCTAACTCAGGATGGTATGAATTCTACCTTTTTTAAATATGTATGGTTTAATTTGTTATTTGTAATCCAATACTGACTTAAGCATCGGAGGGGTGTTAGCCAAGCCAACACCCACCTTAGTTTACAATTGTTTTGCAAGATATGTTTCAGGATATAGCTCCAGGATATGTACTCAGGATAACTCGAAAGATTAGAGGATTGGCCCCCTCTCTCACGTTTAAGGGATACTGATCCCTTCACAGGTTTAAAGGTATTCACCTTTCTTCCGAATTGGGTTTAAACACCCCGCCTGGAGCGCAAGTTATTCAGGGATAGTTCAAGGTGGCGGGATCAGTCCATGTAAAAGTGGCTGACAATTTCGTTACTGTTGGCTATATCCTGAATCCTAACGGTATATGAGGATTGATCACCCTCTCTCACGAAAGGGTATTTTCATACTCTCTAAGGTTTAAAGGTTTTCACCTTTCTAAGTCTTGGAGTTTATACACTCCCACCTGTAGCGCATGAAAATTTGGGATTTTCCCCAGGATACAAGGGATTTATCTCCAGTACATCCTTGGGTTTTACCCTTGGGACGTAAAAAATTGCCTATGCAATGGAAACTGACATTCAGTAGATTTCTAAAGTGTTTGAAGACATTGTACACAGGGGACATCCCTGCCAAGATGGTGATGTAAAACTAAAAGGATGAGGCTCAGAACTTATGCACTAAGTATCTTGCACAGGGGACATCTTCATGGGAAGAGTTGCAAAGGGACTAAAGTTTGGTAATAGGTTTATACCCTATTTCTGGTATGATCTTTCCTTTGTGAACATCGTCTAAGTTTTTAGTAACATTATGTTTTATAAAAGGATAAATATCCTGATATATTCTCAAAGTCCCTTTTCAGGATATTTGATTAGGGTGTTTGAAACTAGTATTAGTTTGGGACGTTGATCATTTAAATATTATCAAAACTTGGTTTTGAAAAGATAGACTATTTTTCACTTTCTAAAGAAATTTTTACAAAGTTGAAGGAACGTTTGGAAGTTCTATCTAATAAAAGGTTTTTTACAGTATACCGCTGAGCATACTGATCAGGATATTTTATAAGATAACAGTATGAATTTTTTTGCAAAGCTAAGACTCACACTAAGTAATGCAAGGTAACAGAAAATAAGTCAAAAGATAGTTATATTATTAACAAGTCAAAAGTTGTGCTTTTGGTTTCACCTCAAACTAAGGCCCATCCGCCAAAAGCACAATTAGTTTTTACCATACTTGTGTAACAGTTGCAGGATCTATCTCAAAACAGGACCTGTCCACCTACAACCGTTACTACGTTTAAAACAAGTTATACTAATTGATGACCAAGGGCTTCATCCTAAAACCTAGGACCCATCCACCTTTGGTCATCGTATTGTTCTAATGCAGGAAATATAAAATTGTTCGAGGACAGGAAAAGTAAATTGTTTACACAACCACAACCACGAAATTTAAAAATGGGCTCCGGCCTTGGCACGTATATCCATCATCGCCCATTTCGCCGCCTAAGAAGCGGCACCTTCTTGATCAGCAACCTCCTTGCCAGCATTCGCCCCAGCATCAGCCTCAGGATTCTTCTCGGTATCATCATCAGCATTGGTCACCTCCTCTGCCGCCTTCGAAGGCTCTTCACCTGCATGCTTTGCAGGATGAGCAACGGGATGACCTCCAAGATCCTTTAGTTTCGCCTCCCAAGTCTTTACATTCCAGGAGGGGCATTCAAAACCCAAATCCATGGCCTCATAAGCCATCCTTATCCTGGCTTGGAGAAGGGAGACGACCACGGATGCTTTGAGGCTATCCCGGTATGAACTCATATTCTGCTGATATTGAAGAAGGGCGGCATCTAGCTTGGATTGAGCATTCTCATTAGCTTTGTGGAGGGTAGCTTGATGTTCCTGAGTCATTGCCTTGTATTTGTCTTCATAATGCTGGGATTTGGCAGCCGCAATGGTTCCTTGGTCAGCTATGGTGGCTTGAGCTTTCTCCAGCTGGATCTGCAACATCTTGTTAAGCCCGCAAGCGTCTTCGTATAAGTGCATAAGACGATCCAGGCCCTATCGATATAGACACAGGTATTAATGTAAAAAATAAGCAGGATAAGGACTAACATACTTGTGCAGGATATCGAAAAGAAAATTCTACCTGTTTGAGGAATGAGGTGGCTTCATTGAACCCATGATTTTCGAGAGAGAATGTTTCAGAAACAGATGGGGAGTCCGTCTCCTTTCTCTTCCGAGAGCTGGATGCCGGAGGGCCTTTGGGAGCAGAAACAGTCTTCGAGGAGGTAGGCTTTGACGTAGCAGATGGCTTTGGCTTGGATTCTTCTTTGGTGGGTTCGAGGCTTGAGTAGCAATCCAACTCGTCAAGTTCGAAACCTTCAAGGTTGACGACTGGTACTACACAAGGGAAGATATTCTTAAACTCATCATACTTTTGAAAAGAAAATAATATATGAGAATGTGCTTACCAGACATTTCTGAGCTTTATTTTTGGCTTGAATCTGTAAGAGATAGGGAAAAAGTTCTTTCACTGGCAGGAAGACGGTAGACTTCCTTAATCTTGGATTCGGACTCTTCACTGGGAGGAACTAAGTCTCTGAAATTCGCTGCATAAAAACATCAGGATATAAGTCCGGGATACAGTTTGAAGATATAATTGGGGATATTCCTAAAACCCTAAATCCTACCCTTGGTTAACCATTTAACCGGTAGATCGAAACCCTTATCAATAGAGTCTCTTTTTACGAAAAAGAATTTTCGTAGCCATCGATCCTCGTTCTTGGTGGCTTTAAGAACCAGAGGGTTCTTGGTGGTAGAAAACAGAAGAAAACGGTGGTTGCCGTGGGATCTCAACCGGTATGCTATAGGGAGATCTTCGATAAACAGGTTGGGAAAGTGACGGGACTTGATTTGATCCAGCACTATCAAGACTCGCCAGACCATTGGCATAACCTGGGCGTAACTAAGGCTGGTGAGGTCGAAAAAGCTAGAGATAAAGGGAGGAAACGGGTACCGGAGTCCAAGAGAAAAAGGATAAGCGAAAAAACAAACCCACTCGTCGGATGATGCGTCCGATCGGGCTTCCTGGTCGAAGGGGCGAAAGACCGTTCCGGTGGGAAAGGCACCGGAATCTTTAAGAGCAGCGATGTCGGCATTGTTGAAGCAGCAGATCTCCTTTGTTGGATCGGCGATGAAATTTTGACTTATGAGGGTTGAGGTTGGCCGGTCCGATCGGGATTTCGTTCGTGGTGCCATGAAGAGTATTGAGTAAATTAAGAGAGATTCAAGAAAGAAGGATAGAAAGGAAAATACCTGATGATTCGCTTGCAGATAAGGATAATCGTGATAAGGAGCCCCTCGGTTAATATAGGATGAATATAGGGGGGTAAAGAGTAAATAATGCTTTGGAAGTTGCACCGCTGTCATTTCAAGAGTCTAGTCATACTAATTGCCTTAAGTTATGAGGTGAAACTTTTGAAATATATCCGTTGGATTGGTATCCCAACCGATATATTTGGGGACAATTGTTAGGGGTCATTTTCTTAACATATGTATCCTGACCAATATCCTGCCTTTGTTTGTTTATTTGTGACCAGGATGCTGGAAGAGGATATTGCTAACATCTTGGGCGATATCCTGAGGTTTATTGAATTAACCACATGCAGGTTAAAGGCTGAGACTTGCTAACGGTCAAGAGGACTTCTTCTCCTCAAGACTCGGACAAGTTTGTTGAAGGAAAGACGTTGAGCCCGAAAGACCAGGTCTACAACGTTCGATGAAGGAATATTCGGTGGATCCCGGAAGTTTAGGATAGTTAGTTATCTTATGTTTACTATAAATAGATGGGGGCGGATCAGTTTAAGGCACACAATCGACACTTACACTCTCGCATACTTTCATTTTCTAGCTCATTGCAAACACCACACTTGTATTCAAATTTCGTTGTAACACTTAGTCGATCCGTTCCACATCCTGCACTGTATACTGATATTTGAAGCAATAGAAGAACAAGGCAGCTGCGATTGTCAGCTCCCGAGGTTTTATGCCGGCGATCTAGATTGATTAAGGGCTTTCCTCGTACATCTCGTGTCATTTACTTTACTTTTGCTCATAGTTTGATCTTAGATACAGCTCTATATCCTGAGCCGTATCCTGAATACTGATTTTTTAAAACAACTTAACAAGCACATTTTTAATTTACTTTCTAGCACACTACCTCACTTTACTAATTTGATCACTTAATTGCTTCGGTAATTTTTGACCAAAACAATTTTATACTTGAACGTTCTTCATTTCAAACTTTTAAACTCGCTCCGCACGTCATCGCAACCAAAAACAATAATAATTCTCGTGAACAAACTAAATTTATACCCCCTTTACGCAATCATATGTGTTTTACTTGTTGAATACGTGTTGGAAACTTATGCTTTATGTGAACTTTACATGATACATGAACACTTACCTGTCTTACATGCAAAAACCTTGTTTTAAAATTATGATCAAGTCTCATCCTTTCCTTCTCTTTCCATCCAATGTCGTCCAGCGGTGCATCAAAGAAAACCAAGTCAAAGAAGGGTTCGACTTCCAACACCATGTCACAAAAGGATTGCATGAGATTCATGGCCAAGCAATTTGCTAAGGTCCTACCCGACATTGTTAGCAAGATTCAGCCAAACCCCGATTCACCGCATGGCTCTGTCGACTCAAAGGCAGACAAACCCAAATCGACCTTCCAGTTTAAGCAATTCATGGCTTGTAAACCCTTGGAGTTTACTGGCAAAAATGGCGCTACCGCCATGATGAACTGGTTTGATGCAATCGAGCTTACCTTCCTGCAAAGTGGCTGCCCTGATGAACTAAGAACTTTGAATGCAACTGGGGTGTTTCGTGAAAAGGCACTCGAATGGTGGATGACAGAACGCAACAAGAGGGGAAACGAGGTTGCACATGCTATGCCTTGGGGCGATTTCAAACAGCTTATGAGAGACCACTTCTGTCCTCCTCACGAACTCCAAAAATTGGAGAACGAATTTTGGAACCTTACTCAGAAAGGGAGTGACATGGATGGCCTGATTACGCGCTTTAAACAACTCAGTGTCCTCTGTCCTGGACAGGTTGAGACCGTCCCCAAGACCATAGCCAAATTCGTTCATTGTGTTGCACCTTCCCTGACAAACCACCTTGCCACTGCTAATCCCCAGACCATTGAAGATGCCTTTCGTATAGCCACCAAACTTAACAACAACTGCGTTCTTCATGGAACCTTTGACAAGGTTTCAACGAAGAGTGCACGCCAAGCTACAATTGACACTGCTACTGATGAGCCCTTACCCTCCCGATCGTCCAAGAAAAACCAGGGCAAGAAGCGGAAGGCTTCAAGCCAAAATTATGCGGTTGTCACTCCGCCAAACCCACAACCCCTACAAACCATGCCTGCTATTGCCAACGATGAAACCCCACGCAGAAATTATGTTGGAACGCAACCTAAGTGTGGTCAATGCCAGTATCATCACCCTCCAAACGTTCAGTGTCGAAAGTGTGTCAAGTGTGGCTGAAATGGGCATACTTCTCCATACTGCCGCGTCTCACCACAGGCTTATCAAAACCAAGCCCTTTTAGCTCCAAATCAAGTCGCCCCTGTGCGAGCATGTTTCACGTGTGGTGATACCAACCATATGGCCAACGTCTGCCCTCAACGACACCAGCCGCAACAGCCTCGACAGCAACAACCACAACCACAGCAACAGCAGCAGCAATAAGCTCAACAGCCTGCTAGAGGCCGAGCTTTTCTTCTCACTACTGCTCAGGCTCAAAACGCAAACGACGTCATTACTGGTACGTTCCTTGTTAACCATGTTTATGCTTCATGCCTATTTGATACTGGCGCCGATAAAAGTTTTGCGTCGTTAGAATTCGAGTCTTTGCTCAAGTGTAAACGCTCTAAGTTGCCAAGATCTTTCGCTGTCGAAGTCGCTAATGGTAAAACCGTCGCTGTCGATTCCGTTCTCTCCAATTTTTCTTTAATCCTTAACGATCATACGTTTTCAATCGATCTCATACCTATGCAAATGGGTAGTTTCGACGTCATAGTAGGTATGGACTGGCTTAGGCGAGTTCGTGCTGAAGTTGTCTGTTCTGAGAAGTTTATTCGCCTACCTCTTCCAAACGGTGACTCCCTACACGTCTATGGTGAAAAGCCTTCTCAAGGCCTTAAACTTATGTCGTGTATCAAAGCAAATAAATGCTTACGCAAGGGTACCTTCGCCTTTCTCGCCCACATTGTGGAAAAGAGGGACAAAGGCCCAAGCATAAGCGACGTTCCCGTTGTACGTGACTTCCCTGAGGTATTTCCCGACGATCTTCCTGGTCCGCCTCCTGCTCGTTCTGTCGACTTTCGTATCGATTTAGTGCCTGGCGCAACACCCGTCGCTAAATCTCCTTACCGTTTAGCACCCTCTGAGATGCAAGAGCTCTCAAGTCAACTTCAAGAGCTTCTTGATAAAGGCTTTATACGCCCTAGTACTTCTCCTTGGGGCGCTCCCGTTTTGTTCGTCAAAAAGAAAGATGGGTCATTCCGAATGTGTATTGACTACCGTGAGCTCAACAAGCTTACCATCAAGAACCGATACCCTCTTCCGCGCATCGATGATCTCTTCGACCAGTTGCAAGGCGCGACCTGCTTTTCAAAAATCGATCTTCGTTCTGGATATCATCAACTTCGAGTTCTCGAGGAAGATGTGCCTAAAACCGCCTTACGTACGCGTTATGGGCATTATGAATTCGTAGTTATGCCCTTTGGTTTGACCAACGCACCTGCTGTATTCATGGACTTGATGAACCGCGTGTGCAAAGCATATTTGGACCGTTTCGTGATCGTTTTCATTGACGATATTCTCATCTATTCCAAGACACAAGAGGAGCATAAACAACACTTGCATCTTATTCTCGAACTTCTTCGTGCTGAACGTCTATACGCCAAATTCTCCAAGTGTGAATTTTGGTTAAAAGAGGTTCAATTCCTTGGTCATACTGTCAACGAACTTGGTATTCACGTTGATCCCGCTAAAATCGAAGCTGTGAAGAATTGGATCACACCTAAATCTCCATCCGAAATTCGTTCGTTTCTTGGTCTTGCTGGTTACTATCGTCGCTTCATCTCCAACTTTTCAAAAATCGCCGTCCCTTTGACCTCCTTGACTCAAAAAGAGAAACCTTTTGTTTAGGGTCCCGAGCAAGAGGAGTCTTTTCAAACGCTCAAGGACATGCTATGCAATGCTCCTATCCTCACACTTCCTGATGGAAACGACGACTTTTTCGTATATTGCGATGCTTCCTGCCTTGGTCTTGGTTTTGTGCTTATGCAACGAGACAAGGTCATCGCTTATGCGTCAAGGAAACTCATAATACATGAGAGAAACTATACTACTCACGACCTTGAACTTGGCGCAGTTGTTTTTGCGTTGAAGATTTGGCGACACTACCTTTATGGTACTAAGTGTGTGGTCTTCACCGATCATAGGAGCCTTCAACACATCTTCGATCAAAAAGAACTGAACATGCGTCAACGTCGTTGGGTGGAACTATTAAACGACTACGACTGCGAAATCAAATACCACCCAGGTAAAGCGAACGTAGTAGCAGACGCCCTCAGTCGTAAAACTCATGTCAAAAGTATCCGTTGTTTCCAACTCGTCCACGACCTTCAGAATCGCATACGTGAAGCTCAATATTCATCTGTTAACAAGGGTAACCTCTACAACGAGATGCAATGTGGTGCCGAAAACAGTCGCGTGTCCAAACCTGATGGTATTTTATACTATCTCGATCGTATCTGGATTCCTAATCGCAATAATCTTCACAAGTTCCTGATGAAGGAGGCACATAATACGAAGTATTCTATTCACCCTGGTGCCGACAAGATGTACCATGATATGTGTACATCCTATTGGTGGCCTGGAATGAAGAAGGATATAGCCACTTTCGTCTCGAAATGTCTCACGTGTTCAAAGGTGAAAGCCGAACATCAACGTCCCTCTGGTTTACTCGAACAACCAAGGATTCCTATCTGGAAATGGGAGAGCATTTCCATGGATTTTATCACTAAGCTTCCCCGCACTTCTTCTGGCCACGACAGTATTTGGGTGATCGTTGATCGATTAACCAAGTCAGCCCACTTTCTTCCCATCCGTGAAGATTTAAAAGTCACGAAATTGGCTAAAATCTACACTGATGAAATCATCTGTCGCCATGGTATTCCCGTTGACATCATTTCCGATCGTGATGCTCGTTTTACGTCTCGCCTTTGGCAAACTTTTCAGTCTGCTATGGGTACTGAACTTAACCTTAGCACTGCCTTCCATCCTCAGACAGACGGTCAAACCGAGCGCACTATCCAAACCTTAGAGGATATGCTTCGTTCATGCGTAATAGATTTTGGTGGAAACTGGGATACACACTTGCCCTTGGTCGAATTCTCGTACAATAACAGTTATCACACGAGTATTAAAATGGCACCTTTTGAAGCATTGTATGGTCGCAAGTGCCGTTCGCCTATTTGTTGGCACGAGATTGGTGAAGCTCAAATCACTGGTCCCGAGCTCATACAAGAGACGACGGACAAGATTTTACAGGTTCGAGACAACTTACTGAAAGCCAGGCACCGGCAAAAGATCTACGCCGATGAGGATCGCAAACCGATGGAATTCGAGACAGGTGACTTCGTGCTTCTCAAGGTATCCCCTTGGAAGGGCGTGGTTCGATTTGGCAAGAAAGGGAAACTCGCACCTCACTACGTTGGTCCTTTCAAAATTCTCGAAAGGATTGGCAAGGTTGCGTATAAACTGGACCTGCCTGAAGAACTCAACAATGTACACCCGGTCTTCCACGTATCCAACTTGAAGAAGTGTCTAGCTGACGAAGGACTACACGTCCCTCTCGAAGACTTACAAGTCAACGAAACGCTTCACTTTGTGGAAAACCCGGTCGAAATCATGGACCGAGGAGCCAAGCAATTGAGGCGCAGTCGAATTCCTATTGTCAAGGTTCGATGGGAAGGAAAACGGGGCGCTGAATTTACTTGGGAACTCGAGAGTGATATGAAGGCGAAGTATCCACACCTTTTCCCTAAGTCTTCCTCAATTTCGGGATGAAATTCCCTAAAGGAGGGGAGACTGTAACGCCCCGCTTATTTGCACTTTCCTTTTTATAGCAAGTCTTATTTGTATTTATATTTTTGGAAACCTGGTGTTCTTGTAATCGTCCTTTCTTTGTAACCATTGTAAAATCCGAGACTTGGATCATGAATAAAACTCGTATTTTGCTAATTACACGTCATACATACTTTATATATGCTCATACGTTCAATTTCGTGGAACAATTGATACTTATTCGTAATTCTTGGAAACTATGTGCTAAACTTGTAAATACATGAAACATATGCATAAAACGTGTTTTGAACGTGAACGACACTTGATTTTGATGCTTATACGCTTAATTATACTTGGTGTACACTCCTCATACTTAAATGTACCTCAACCTATGCTTTTGTGGCAAATATAGTCCTTAAATGCCCTAAAATCACTAAAATAACAACTCTAGGGTCTGATTTGCAATAAATGAAACTTTAATCCGGAACCTTAAGCTGAGGCGGCCCGCATAAAGGTCCCCTGACCTCTTACGCGGCCCGCTTGGGCGTCAGTTACGCAGAAAACACAATCAGCTGCTGTTCTACGCGAATTGGCACGAAATCCTATGTTCTAACACTCCCCAATCACCTCTAATCCACCTCTAATCACCTCCAATCATCCCTAACCTCTTCCACTATAAATACAACCCTTCTCCAAGCATTTTTACACTTTCACAACTCTCTACATCTCTCAAATTCACTCTCAAATCACTTGCAAATTCAGAATTCGAGCAGATTCATACTCTTGCACTAAAGTGAGTATAACTTGCTCATTTCTTAACGAAATCACTTGATTCTTCTTCCTACTTCATTGGATAATCATGGGGTTCGATTCCTTGACTTCTCCTTGGAGAAATCAGACCTGGAATTGCCCTGAAATAGTCCAAAAACTTTCTGTTTTGTTACATACTCTTTTAAAACTTGTTTAAACTTATCCAACTTGTGTCTAACACATCTCATACCTATGTCCCAAAGCTTACAACCTCTCTTATGGTTGGTTAGGCTTAAAAACAAGGTTGAGACACTTGAAATCAGAGGATTAAACCTCATAATTTTCTGTTTTATCTAGGGTATTTAACCCACAAGTCATGTCAAGCTTAGTTCTTGATGAATGAGTGATTATGGAACAACTTGGGTTGTCCTACATACAATCCTCACATGATTTGATGATTTCCCTTTAGTTAGATTATTTATATTATTGTACAAATCCTAGTTCGTGACCCTCCTTGGTTGTTTTTACATCAAGTGAAGTGGTGAACATTCAAGGGGTTCCTAAATGGAAGAATGTTCTTCATACCCCATACATGACATCTATGATAACTCGAGGTGCCTAAATGAAGATCCTAATCTTCTACCTCCTACATGAATTATTGGACTAAATAATATGTAATACATAACCTAAATATGTACATACACTCATTCGAACCTCTTAATGTTGAACTTGTGTTTATATGTTAAGAGTAGTAGAATATCATCTAAGACTTTAAAACCATGATATGATTCTAATGGGTGTACTACCCATGAAATACAATATAACCCTAGTGGTTACATAGTGTCATACAAGGGTTACTAAGTTAAAGATGATTATTTTTCGTATCATGTTTTATACTTTATGCTATATTAAACTCCGAATTTATAATCTTCCGTTAAACGCCAAACTCACACACCTATGTTTCCTCGTGTAGAAGGACTAGGTGCTCCAAACTAATCCATCCACCAACACACTCGCGGGATTTCAAGTAGGAAAGCTTACAACCACCGTGAGTATACTCGTATTCCCCTCTTTTACTTTTACCACTTTTGGGGTGTAACATGTTTACTTATCAAAGCTTACACATGAACATTTTGCTTAAACACATGAACATTTCCTATAACATGCTTGTATACGTGATTGCTTGATACTTTGAACTTGGGTGATACTTATGTGTTAAACTTATCATTAACTTCGTACAAGCCTAACCGTGACATATGTAGCGCTATAGGATTGACGACCCGCCCGTAGACTTGTGGTTATGTCATGAGCATCTTCCGTCTCATTATTGGTTTGATATGTTAGACACATGCCAAATTTATTGTTTATCTTGAATCACATGCTTGCTATGAGGAATTGTTTAAAACTTATCTTTTGTTATGTACGTACCAAACTTGTATACTCGTCTTTGCTTTTGCATTGAATTGTATTTTAAACATGTTACAGGTTGATGATGACGATGCTATGAAATGAAGTAGCGTTGATGCCTAGATACACATATAGACGTTTAGGTTTAATATGTTGTATCAATTTTGCTTATGTTGTTATGTATTTCTTTTGAACTTGTTGTTTTTTTGAGTTTATGTAATGTTGACAATTGAAGTTATGAAATGAAATGGGAATTATTTAATTATCGTCACAAATAGCGTTTTGATGTCTCTAGCAATCTTCACACTTCGTCTCATCCCGATGTTTCCGCCATTGGTTGGGGTGTGACAATTTCCAACTGACAAATGTTTTTAAAACGCGTTTCAGGTAACTAAATGTGAAAGCCAAATAGAAGCCAGCTGGACAGCACTGAAGGCTTGGAAAAGTGACAATAAAGTTACCTAAAATCAATAGATGTTTTTATTAAATAAAAATAGGATTCATTCCTATGAAAATGTGTGTACTGAAAACTTGGATTTTACCCCATGTATTCAATATTATGAAAGTGTGGTATTTTACTCTGATAAAATATTTCCTAACTACGATCCTGATGTAAATTCCGCTGCTAAATTAGACAATACGTGATACCACCGAAACTGGCTCGCGGCCGCCCGTTCCTGTATTTGTATAGGGGGACGGGGGTTGCGACAGACATGAACCTATCGATACCAATGACTGCGGGTTCACTGCCCAAGGCAGTTCGTAATACACACTCACCACTGTGAGCCATGTAACAAATTGTCCTTAACAACCCCTGAGTGAACAGGTACTGAGTCCAAACAAATAGTACTACCGTTGCTAAGGCAGGTAGACAGCATTCCATGTGTAAACATAACAAACAAGCATTCATTAAGTCACGTATAACATGCGATAACGGTTAGCGTTAAACTATTGCGTAGTGTGTTTGATGTGATTTAGAATAAGTAACGTATGTAACACCCAAAAGTGCGCAAATCAAAAAGGGATCGAGTATACTCACAGCAATTG
This sequence comes from Helianthus tuberosus, assembly GCA_030545235.1. NCBI lineage: Eukaryota > Viridiplantae > Streptophyta > Magnoliopsida > Asterales > Asteraceae > Helianthus > Helianthus tuberosus. The sequence continues at coordinate 18,940 of JARYGA010061266.1, forward strand.
AAGGAATGGATTGAAGGGAGCGCTTAGAGCGGATAATAGCCTGAACAGTTATTGATAACATAAGAGAAAGTCGGTGCGCAAAAATGGCATGATGTGTCAGTGGGTCGAACAGCAATTCGGTCAGATGGCAATCCGATCGGATGGCCGGTCGTTCGGGTGACAATCCGTTCTGACGGTCGTCCGATCGGATGACCGTTCGAGTGGATTGTTACTTCGTTTGGGATGGATGTGTTTGTGTATGATGGCTTGTCTTTTGAAGTTTTCGTTGTAGCATTTTGAAAACATTGAAGTATCTCTACCTTTCAGGTCGATCGATCGAACGACCGTTCGATCGGGCGACAATCCGATTGGCTGGACACTTCGGCGAGAACAAGTTCACAGCAGTCTGTCACTCGATCGGATTGTAGTTTGATCGGGTGGCAACCCTGGTACATTGAACATGTTGAAAATTGTTTAAGTTTCAAAACATCACATGGTCGGATGGTCGGTCGATCGGGTGGCAACCCAATCAGACGGCAATCCGTTCGGTGTTCCAAAACTCTTGAAGTTTGTAATGAAGGTTACGTGTGGGGCCAAGGTGCAAGTCGATCGGGTGGTAACCCGATCAGGTGACAATCCGATCAGACAGTAGTCCGATCGGGCGACACTCCAACCTGGTCGGCCTGATCGTCTTCTTCCTTGGTCATTTTGATAGTTTGTCGTTTTATCGAGACGATTTGATAACGTATTAGACAACAGAAACCTCGCCACGACTTAGTAACCTGATCGGACAGAAATCACCCAAATCCGGCCAGTTAACTGTTTGAGACGGTGTTCCATGTTTAACCCGAAATCGGAAATCTCGTGGATAGGATCCAGGTCTTGAACCAACACAACCACAAGAAAGAGTAGAAGGTTAGAACAAGCTCCGATTTTATCGGTTTTGAGTGTATTGAGTGTAAAAGAGTTGAAAGAAAGTTGGAAAACCATTTCTCAATCCTTTTCACCTTGATTATGTTTAGATCTATGAAAGATCTTTGTTTACTTATGTGGAAATCGTTCAGATCTAAGTTGTTCTTGAAGGATTGAAGCCAAATCATGAAGTTTATAAGAACAACATGATGACATCATCCTAGAACACCTCAAATCTAGTGATTTCACGGTTAAAAGTTTAGATTCAAAAGATAGAAAGGTGTAGGAGTGCGTGTAGATCAAGAGAGTACAAGATTTAGGTTGAAAACTTACAAGAATCGCGAGAAATCTAAAGAAAAGTGGGCAAGAACGCTGGTCGGATGAGAGATGCCGAAAATGGTAAGTTTGATGTTGACAGGGGGCTATTTATAGGCTTACCATAAAAGGAAAAGGGGAGGAAAGGCTGGTCGATCGAGTGGTTACCCTGGTCGGGTGGTAGCCCGATCGAGTGGCACCTCGATCGGATGGCTGCCCGATCGGGTGGCAGATCGATCGGCTGGCCACTCGATTGGAGTGCACGACACGATGAGTTTTGCTGTTTAGATTGCGATTGCGAGCGTTGCGATGCGATAGAGTTTCCTATTCAAATTACTTTTAATCCCAACTACTATATCAACATACAATCATCCTTATTTCATATTCTTTTAGCGTTTGCGATTCGATTGCGATTGAGTTTCGATTGCGTTTCGATTGATCACCTTAACATAAACATAATAAACATGCACAAGTAACACATAAGGCACACACACACATAAGAACAGTAACCAAGTTGCATAATTCGTGTTGCGAATGCGAATGCGATTGCGATAGCGATAAAGCGATAAAACATGCGATAAATATCGATAAATAACGATTATTAATAGATACTCCACATAATACAACTAAAGCGATAATATAATTAGACTAATTACAAGTCAAAGAAGTCAAAACAGGAATTGAGCAAGGAGTGACAGATCGCAATTAGCAATCTTGTCTTCCTTTGACTTCAATCTTGACTTCGACTTTCGAAACACAGGGTGTTACATACACTACCCTCCTCAATAGCTGTGATGTGTCGCAACACAACGCATATTCGAAACACGCAACTCGATTATCGCAATGCAGACTTTGAAATGTGAATATTTACGACCCTATGTGACTAATTATAATAAATATACGAATGTGGGTATGAAAATATGTGATCAAACTATCGCAACGCTTAACGAATGAAACGAAACATCGAAACGCAAATCGCCGGAGACCACCAATCGAATGACCATACGATCGAATGGCCATCCGATTGGATTGCCATCCAATCCATTGCACTCCATCACCTTCTCCCCTCTTCACCTATAAATAGCACTTGTCACATCACTTGAACAGTGACGTGACAGCTCTCACTCGACCAGCACGCTTTGGGGCTATTTTCTCTCGGTTTCTCGCGATTCTTGTAGGTTTCTACCTCAAATCTTGTACTTCTATGATCTACATGCACTCCTTCATCTTTTTTCAACTTTGAATCTTAACTTTTAACCGTGAAATCATCGGATTTAAGGTGTTCTAGGGTGATGTCATCATGGAGTTCTAATGAACTTCAAGGTTTGGCTTCATTCCACCAAGAACAACTTAGATCTGAAGGATTTCCACATGAATAATCAATGTTTTCGCATAGATCTACACATATTCATGGTTAAAAGGATTGAAAGATGGTTTTCTAACGTTCTTTCAACTCTTTTACACTCAATGCACTCAAAACCGATAGAATTGGAGCTCGTTCCGACCTTCTACTCTTTCTTAGTGATGTGTTGGTCCAAGATCTGAATTCTATCCGAGGGACAACTGATTTCGGGTTAAACATGAACAACCGTCTCGAACAGTTAACTGATCGGACTAGGGTGATTCTTGTTCGATCGGATCACTTGGGTCAAGGTGGGGTTTCTGTTGTTTAGCACGTTGTCAAACCGTCTCGAACAAACCGCAAACATTCAAAATAACCAAGTTCAAAACGATTGGATTCATGGGACGGATTGCCGTCCGATCGAATTGCCATCCGATCGAACTGCAATCCGATCGGATTGCACTTGAGCTTCCAAACGCTTAATCATTTCCAAGTTTCAAAGGACTGAACGTCGAACGGATTGCCGTCCGATCAGATTGCCATCTGATCGAACGACCATCCGATCATGTGACATTTGGGACTTTGGTACTTGATCATTTTTCAAGGAACAATGTTTTCCAACAGATTGCTATCTGAACGGATTGCCATCCGATCGAGTGACCATCCTGCTGTGAACTTGTTATCACTAAGTGTCCTACCAATCGGATCGCTATCCGATCGAACGACCGTTCGATCGACGACCTGGAAGGTAGAGATACTTCTCTGTTTTCAAAATACTACAACGAAAACTTCAAAGCCATCATGCACAAACACATCCACCCCAACGAATGTCAATCCAATCGAATGGCCATCCGATCGGATTACCATCCGACACTTGGTTCACTCGCCACCGTTTAACGCACTGTTCGACGCTTACGCTATCAATCTGTAATTAGGCTAATCTCAGACGCGCTCCCTTCAATCCAACCAAGTTGTGTTTACTTGATGAACACCGACTGTGAGTATACTCGAACCCTTTTTATCGCCTTTTTGGGTGTAACATACGTTCCTATCAAATCAAAATTATCAAAATGAATTATTCAATCAACTGTTTATCACTTGCAAATAACTGTTATGCATATTTACACGTGATGCTAGTTACATATGTGTTAGGACTTTTACTCGCGAGGTCCCGCCTTAACTAGTATAGTACTATTGCACCCGACGGGGTCTAGTTAGGATGAATAGCAATCGCAATCGCAGCTCGAGATACTTAGCTGGTAGTATCTGTCTAATATATGTGTTGAGGTATCTCGTTTATGTATGTGGTAATTCGCAGCACTTTTTATTCATTTACGCTATTCTATCAAAACTTGTATACTCGCCAATACTTTTGTATTGACGTTGTTTAACGTATGTTGCAGGTTTAGTCGCAGTCTACATCAAATCAAGCTAGGAAGTCTAGAAACTCACTTAAAATCTAGGTTGTCGGATTTGTATTGTTCGAGAAGACAAGAAGTATGTGATAACTTATGTGATTGTATTGTTTGTTAGTATGGGATAACGAACGTAATAAATATTGTCGCTTTATAGTTGTTATGGATTCTCTTGAGCAATCTGATTCACCTAGTGTCGCGGCCCGATGATTCCGCCATCGGTTGGGGTGTGACAATATCAGATTTATCAGATCCTTCTGATCCAGTCTTCTTATCTTATAGATGACTGATTTGAGGGTCGCGCTCCGGTCAAAGATAATATTTATAGTCCCAGATTACCCTTAACAATGCGTTAGTGGTAGTAAGGGGTCGAATCACGAAGAATTTGTGGTTTATGTACGGATGTGATTAATTTAAAGAATGTCACAATTATGAAGCTTGCTATGTTTTAGTTTAAATGTTTTTTTGATTGAAACAGATGTTGGATTACACCGACAAATTTGTTTTTAATAACTTAACTACGAAAAACTTGAATGATTCCACAAAACTTCATTAAAACAATAATGAGAAAACAAGGTTCACACCAGGCTCAACAATTGCAAGTCCTAGGGTTGTTACATGTTTTTAGATTTATTTAGTTGAAATCGTCATTAACGGTTTTAGTATCACGAAGCTTAGGTTCCAATTGCTATCAACGCATACAACAAACCGCAATGCACTTCGTCACCTCGGACAAGTAAATACTTTCGAAAGATAAAGCATAAATACACAAACCTATTTTGCAAAGCCAAATTTTATAATCACTCGACAATTCACAAATCTAGTTCAAATGTAGGACAATTATCCATCAATTCAAATACAATTCAACTTGTCACAAAATCAATTACTAAACATGTAACAAACCCTAGAAAATCCTAACAAAAGTCTACACCTGGGTGAAACCCGCGAGAATTAGCCGCTCATGATGAACGGAACACGATCAACCATTGATGAACTCTTGGTCTTGAACATCTTGAAGCTTTGAGGATGAGTATGATGAAGGTTAGGGTTGTGGTGGAAGATTATGGAAAATAGATTGGTGGAATGATGGAAGGGATGATGATTAGGGTTAGGGAATTGAGAATGGATGATGAAATCGGATGATGATGGATGAATTAGATGGATTGGAATTGAAGTTGGTGGTGTTCTTGGCTCCAATAGAGGTTTCAAAACTCAAAAATCACGTAACTCCCTTGAAAGACCCCCAAAAGTGTGTTATAACACGTTCAAAAACGAAAAACAAACAAAATCTCCATCGGCTAGCCGGGGCAGGTGTCACCGACGCCCAAATTCAGGATCTTCCGCCGCGCGAATTTCTTGAGAAACGAAGTCATAGGCACGTAAACGAAAGATGAAACCTAAATCATGGATCAACTAAGCCCTCTCAGGGACTTTCTTAATAATAAGAAAGAAGAACCTCATGTAAATACCATGGAATAAGGTTTGATCCTATTCATAGAGATTCCATAAATATCCCATTCCAAAAATGGAAACAATTGAGATTTTTTAGAAATTGGATGCAGTTACTAATTCATGATCTTAGAGTCTTGTTATAGTATTTGCAGATTTTACTAAGTCTGAACATTGGCCTATCTTAATTCATATCCCTGTAAATAACAGAAAATTCAGTTTTTTCAAAGATTAGACATGTTCTTGCCTCAGTCTTGAGTTCATCAGGGATTTATGTACAAGGTGGAGTTATATGCAGCTTCCCATAGATCACATGATCAAAGTGAATACACAAATCAAAGTCACTCTGAGCAATTCTGGTGAAAACTTTTATGCCATTGGTGGAGATACTACTTGTAGCTCTTTTGACAGTTCTTCTACATGATTTTTCTTCTTCATACGTTTTTCTTAGTTTCATCAGATCAATTGGATGAATCTTAGATGCCAGTTCCCCATCAGTGAATGTTTGTTCATCATCTAGGCTTCCAAGAACTGTGTATTTATTTTAATCATGGAAACCCATCATACCATCAGGGATGGATGATCTACTACATTCATTACCCTTTTGATTGGATTGGTGAGTGGTCTATGGAGGCTGAATTCCCCTCTAACAATTCTCTGCGAATAAAAGTTGGTGGTAATAGGACTCAAGGGTCTTTCTATTTCTTCTTCCTTTTTTTATAGAAATGTCTGAGATGATACTCACGAAAAAGCATATTTTCATTGGAGGCCTGTAGTGTAAATCATGTAACATTTGTTTGGAGACCTGATCTGGGAAGAATTATATTTGGTTTCTTTCAGGAAGTTGCAGTTTCTTCCCATATTCTCTTGACTCCTTGTACTTGTACTAAGGATAAGTTAAAGTTGGTATCACCAGAAGTTGTCTGTTTGGGTGATGCTGGTTACTTTTCCTTGTTCTTGGGTTCAGAGAATAGTTGCCTTCTTGGTTGTTTTGTTCTTGTTAGATGTACTGGTACTTCTGATATGATTTCTTTTTGCGACCCGTAAGAATCATTTACACCCACCTTAAATCACTGTAGCGCCTGGTGGGGAGTGAAATTGCCACCGTAAAAAAGTGGCAAAGATTTGTTTTTTATTAATTTTTTTGCCCTTGGAAAGCTAATTTTTTAAAATGATTTTTTGTGAAAAAAATTGAAAAAAAAATTTGGAAGTCGAGTTCTTACGAGTTCTCTCAACTCAAACCAGTTCTCATATAAACCATCCCCTTTGGTTACTATATATAACACTCACTAGGATTTTATGTGATTCTAAATCAACATACGAAAGAAGTGTCAATTAAAATGTGAATCTGAGCGACTAGCATGTTAGTAATTATATTGCATATGAAGGTATCTGACCAAATTATGAAGGGAAAAATTGGTCAATTAAGGGTTGAAGTGGGAGCCAGGGAGGGCTCGGTGAGACCTGGGCCTACCACCCCCGAATCTAGCGAAAAGATTCTCATCGAAAAGCAATGACTTCTCACCATTCATCGGGGAAAAATATATACACACTGCACATATATTACATACAACACATATATATTAATGTTTTACAATTTAATTTAGGAGTTAACTGCCATTTCAGTCCCTGTGGTTTGGTCACTTTGGCCATTTCCGTCCAAATTTCAAAAATGCGCCATTTTCCTCCCTGACATACTGGAAAGGTGCCATTTCAGTCCAAATTCTCATAACCCAGTTAAAGTCAGTTAGGTGAGTATATTTAATGAAGGTTATTTTAGTCCTTTTATAATTATTTTGTTTTCCCTTTATGTTTTTATTAACCAAAACCCCCCTCCCCTGTATAAAACCCCCACCTGCAACTTGTTTAGAACCCTAACCCTAATTTCCCATTTCTTCCCCAAAATTGAAGCAATCCATCCCCTCAACGATGGTCGTATGCTCTAATTGTGGGTCTCCATCAATTGTGAAGACATCGTGGACCCCTGCAAACCCTGGAAGGAAGTTTTTCTGCTGCATTACTCGACATAGGGGTTGCGGGTTTGTGGATTGGGCAGAGGGTCCATCGTGTGAAAGGGCTGTTGAAGTATTTCGACATTTTGCGGGTTTGGCTTATCAAGTTAGGGACCATGAAGAATAAGCTTTGAGGATGACATCTGAAATTAGGCAACTTCAAGAACAAGCTTTAGGAATGGCAGTGAAGTACACGAGATTGAAGATGATGTTAATGTTTAGCTGGGTTTTTTTCATCTCATATGTTGCTTTTCACTGAAATGTTTAATGTTAAAGCAGTGGTATAAATTGTGTTTTGCTGGTATGTGTCTTCGATATGTAATGTGGTGTCTTCGATATGTAATGTGGATGTAAAAATGGGTTATTATGTACATATTATAACGTTAATGTACTTGCCGAATATTGTCCGAGGCAATGTAATATGTTTTTTTTATGGTTAATGCACTTGCCGAATATTGTCCGAGCCAATGTAATCAACTGGTGTTACCTTATGGTTATGAATATTGTCCGAGGCAATATTGTTGCGTCCGATTCAATGTAATATGCTTTATGTACCAAAAGACATCACCATTATGGTAAAACCTTGGACATAAAACATAACCATAACACCTGGACAATTACATCAGACCTGGACATAACCATTACCCAAGACCTGGACATAATAAATAAACATAGCACCATAACAGATTTCATAATTGACCATAACTCATAATAGAAGACATAACCAGCATATTACATAGTTTACCAGAATTCATAACAGAAAGACATAACCTGGACATAAAACATAACCCCATAAGACATGTTCCAAACACAGATTAGGTAGTGTACCAACAGACATAAGCAAAAGACATGACATGTTCCTGGACAAATTACATAACAGTGTACAACAACCAGCTAACCAAAACATTCAAAAGACATTTTCAACCAACATAACCAGGACATGTTTCTACCAAACTACTGAACACCAGCAATGCCTATTCAACATCAGTCCCCTTGCAACTCCTCCTGTTATGGCCCATCCTTTTACACTTGCTGCATTCCACAGTTTCACCCTTTCTTGACATCTTGCCACTGGATTCCATCTGTTGAGTCAACTCACTGATTTCCACAGCAGATTTCTTCCTTTTCTTTTTTGGCCTGCCTATTTGCTTGTGGTGCTTTGGTGGAAGCAGCTTAGTAGGGCATGTGGAAGGTGTCCATAAGTCTTGACCATCTACTGGATCAATTACATGGGAATACACATCCTTCCAAGTCTGCATCCAGTATGATTTATCAACCCACTTCTCCAATACACCATCATCCTTTCCATGTAGGGCCAAGTTCCATATACAAGCAACTGCATGCTTGCAAGGGATGCCAGTCAAGTCCCATCTTCTGCAGGTGCAACTTTTCTCCACCAAGTTCACTACTTTGTTGTCTCTTGGCCCATTAACTTGATACTTGGAGATACAGTTAAAGATAACAGTGTACTCAGCAGCTTCTTGTTTGATCTTGTCTAGGACTTCAGTTGCATAGGGGGTTAGAGGACCTTTGCTCTTTGCAATCAGCTTGTGTACAACAACATTCCTCTTCATTAGGTATTCCCTGATGCACTCTAGACTGGTAATGATTGGTTTATCCCTAGCATGTATCAACTGCCTATTGAAGACTTCACAAATGTTGTTTAGAAGAATGTCACACTTTGGCCTACCTGTTTAATGGAAACCTATCAGTTATTATGCAACCACAAACAATGATGTAAATGGTTTAATATATATGACATTCTAAGCCTTACCACTAAACTGACACCGGGTCCAATGTTTCACTGGGATCTGTCTCAACCAGTCATGCAGCTTCTTATCTGCCATCTTGATATCTTGCATTGCATGATCAAACCAAGGAACTGTTGTTGCAGAAGCAGCATTCCAGAATAGACCCTTTATCTTATCATCCCTCCAGTTAGCATTAGCCTTCATATTTTCATGTATATGCCGAATACAGTATCTATGCTCTGCCATAGGAAAGACCTTGCTAACAGCAGGTAGTATTCCCTGTACAGAATGGACAGTTATACATAACAAACTTGAACAACAAAGGCATACATTTAAACAAGTTATACATAACACACTTGAACAACTAAGGCATACATTTAAACAAGTTATACATAACACAATGGCACCTTTTGTCTGTCGCTTATGAAGGTGAAGTTGGCAGTTCTTGGCAGCTCCAGATCTACAACAAGTTGTTCTAAAAACCAGGTCCAGGTCTTTGTAGTTTCAGACTCAACCACAGCAAAAGCAACAGGATAAATCCCGTTGATTATCACAACCACCTTCATTACTGCTCAACTTTGGATTCTTTCCCATGCACACAACCCGAAACCTTCTTTTATCATTCCTAATTATGTACAATTGCCTTTTAGATTCCACTGCATACCATTTCACAAGATCTTTGATTGATTGCCTATCATAAAACTGTTGACCTACATAAAAGGGACAACCATCTGTTGGTTTCTTTTTCCTCCTGCTTCTCCTAATCCTCCTAACGGCCCTCTGCAGTTTTGTTTCATCATCCGGGTCACTCAGACTATCAAAGTTATCTATATCTACTTGAACATCTACCAAATCATCCTCATTTAAATGGTCTTCTTGTATGTTCTCATCTTCACTAATGTCAAAGTCCACAACAGCCCTAAATTCATCCATGTCATCATCATAGTCTATGACTAAGTTATCCTTATCAACAATGAACTCAGGATCATCTACATCCTCCTCTGTCTGCACCTTCTTGTAAGCTTCACTTTTGGTGGCATTTGCCTTCTTATTGCTGGCATGTTCATTCATACCCTCACTATCCTCTTCACTAACCTCATCATCAGGAATAAACTCAGGGTCTTCAGAATCACTTCCCTCAGACTGGACCTTACCACTGCTACCATCACCACTGCCCTCATTATCATCACCACTGCCCTCACTATCAACACCACTGCCCTCACTATCACCGCCATCTCCTGGACTACCAACACCACCTACTGGAATTTCATCACCACCTACTGGAATTTCATCACCACCTGCTGGATTTTGATCACCACCACAACCTGGTTCCTGTGTTAGATCTCCTAAATCAGGATCATTTTGAGGCTGTTTATGTTGTTCAGGAAAGACCACATTTAATGGTTCCTGTGTCAAGTCTCCTAAATCCACTTTTTGAACCTTTTCAACATATAACTTTATAACCTTAGTCTTTGTTGCCTCTTTAATCAACCTAAGAATATCAGCATCTGTACCTATTGGCCTTAACCCAAAATCCATATCTTCACCTGGAATCCTAAAATAGTATTTTAAAAGATCCAGATCCTCTTCCATATAACCAAGTTCCATCATCATGTCATCGATGATTACTCGCGAGAAATAGTCCGCATTCACCTTATCAACATATTCGATTGTCCCCCCCTCGTATGTTATATCTGGGAACAGAGTGAGTTCACCTCCATGGTGAACTTGCATTGTGAACATATCAGGTCGGTGTTCTGAAACGATTATACAACCAACATTAGTCCTAATTTATACATGATGAAGAAAAACAATCATTCAAAAACCAAAAAGTGACGAATGTAAACCTACCATATGCGATTTCAGGGTCGAAATTTGAGTAAACACCTCGAACCCTCCAGTTTGGATCGTTGTCGTCTTCATGATCCATTGTTGTTGATCGTTGATTGTACACAGATTGTTGAGGGAAAGGGGTTAATCGACGGGTGAATTTGGGATTTAGGGTTGGGTTGGTCTGTTATGAGAATGGAGGGAAAATGGGGGTTTTATACAGGGGAGGGGGGTTTTGGTTAATAAAAACATAAAAGGAAAACAAAATAATTATAAAAGGACTAAAATACCCTTCATTAAATATACTTACCAAACTGACTTTAACTGGGTTATGAGAATTTGGACTGAAATGGCACATTTCCAGTATGTCAGGGAGGAAAATGGCGCATTTTTGAAATTTGGACGGAAACGGCCCAAGTGACCAAACCACAGGGACTGAAATGGCAGTTAACTCTTAATTTTGATTAAAATAACTTTGTTTTGTGGAATTTCTGATGAAAACTGGGATGACACCATGTATTCAAGAGAAACTGAGGAAAGTAAAGAAAAAGCTGATGTGATACTTAAAAATATGAGAAAACCAGAAAAACTCCATCCCCGTTATTTATGATTAAATAAAATAATTTCAAGAACAATGGCCATGGCCTTGCTAGATCAATTGTCCACGCTTAAATTCTAATACAACAAGAAAAAACGCGTTTTTAGTCGCTATTTTCAATCAATGTCATAATTGTTTTCAATTTTTTTTTCTGTTTTATTTTTTATTTTTTTGGAATCCTCTAATACATCCACACTGCAAAAAAGACGAGGGACCACAAATGTTGACCCATTGAGACCCGATTTTAGATCCAAACCCAATATATGGCCAATTTCATATTGAGCGTCATATGTTATGCTTATATATCAAAACGTATTGTCAAATTCAATATAAAATTTACCTTCTATGTTATAAATGTGTACATACCAATTATCATAAACCTACTTAAGATTGTAATTTAGTTGAATAAATTGATTTAATTTTAAAGTAAATACATAATAAAGAGTAAACCATCAACAAAGGTAACTTAAAATAACAAATTTACTAATATGAGATATAGTTGGGACATGGGAATTATAGTGAATTACATTCATTTTCATCATATGCTAGCTTTGTTGAAACGCTTAACTATCGTTGTAGGTGGCCACTTACAACATTTTACATTGAACATATTGTTAACAATCAAACATCCTCGTCTTATGTTCAGATAATAACGTCTAGAAGTTATTATGACATCAAGTGGCTAGTTTAACAAAACAATACGCCTTTGATAGCACACTAAGTACAATACAGATTTTACTAAAAGAATATAATACATGATTATTCATAGACACGCCTCATGGTTGTTATTATACGGTAATTCCTTGGCTTTGGAGTCCATCTTGTGATATATTAAAGTACAAGCAAAATGTCAAAACTCATGAAACAACAATAAGGGTGGAGGGTATATGGAGCGGTGACATGTGTGGTGAGTGGGGGTCACCGATCGGTGACCACCCCCACCTGTTTGACTTATGCGGTGACTTGGAGAGAGAGACCAAAATTCGGTGATTGTTCACCGATGAATTGAGAGGAGAGGAGAGAGATAGGATGGACCAATGATGTTTTTTTTTTTAATTGAGGGGTGTTTGACTATACCTAGTTATTGAGTGTAAAATGGGGAGTAGAATGGGAAGT
>JARYGA010061266.1:31858-78120 GCA_030545235.1 Helianthus tuberosus
TTATCTTTTGTTATGTACGTACCAAACTTGTATACTCGTCTTTGCTTTTGCATTGAATTGTATTTTAAACATGTTACAGGTTGATGATGACGATGCTATGAAATGAAGTAGCGTTGATGCCTAGATACACATATAGACGTTTAGGTTTAATATGTTGTATCAATTTTGCTTATGTTGTTATGTATTTCTTTTGAACTTGTTGTTTTTTTGAGTTTATGTAATGTTGACAATTGAAGTTATGAAATGAAATGGGAATTATTTAATTATCGTCACAAATAGCGTTTTGATGTCTCTAGCAATCTTCACACTTCGTCTCATCCCGATGTTTCCGCCATTGGTTGGGGTGTGACAATTTCCAACTGACAAATGTTTTTAAAACGCGTTTCAGGTAACTAAATGTGAAAGCCAAATAGAAGCCAGCTGGACAGCACTGAAGGCTTGGAAAAGTGACAATAAAGTTACCTAAAATCAATAGATGTTTTTATTAAATAAAAATAGGATTCATTCCTATGAAAATGTGTGTACTGAAAACTTGGATTTTACCCCATGTATTCAATATTATGAAAGTGTGGTATTTTACTCTGATAAAATATTTCCTAACTACGATCCTGATGTAAATTCCGCTGCTAAATTAGACAATACGTGATACCACCGAAACTGGCTCGCGGCCGCCCGTTCCTGTATTTGTATAGGGGGACGGGGGTTGCGACAGACATGAACCTATCGATACCAATGACTGCGGGTTCACTGCCCAAGGCAGTTCGTAATACACACTCACCACTGTGAGCCATGTAACAAATTGTCCTTAACAACCCCTGAGTGAACAGGTACTGAGTCCAAACAAATAGTACTACCGTTGCTAAGGCAGGTAGACAGCATTCCATGTGTAAACATAACAAACAAGCATTCATTAAGTCACGTATAACATGCGATAACGGTTAGCGTTAAACTATTGCGTAGTGTGTTTGATGTGATTTAGAATAAGTAACGTATGTAACACCCAAAAGTGCGCAAATCAAAAAGGGATCGAGTATACTCACAGCAATTGAAGGAATGGATTGAAGGGAGCGCTTAGAGCGGATAATAGCCTGAACAGTTATTGATAACATAAGAGAAAGTCGGTGCGCAAAAATGGCATGATGTGTCAGTGGGTCGAACAGCAATTCGGTCAGATGGCAATCCGATCGGATGGCCGGTCGTTCGGGTGACAATCCGTTCTGACGGTCGTCCGATCGGATGACCGTTCGAGTGGATTGTTACTTCGTTTGGGATGGATGTGTTTGTGTATGATGGCTTGTCTTTTGAAGTTTTCGTTGTAGCATTTTGAAAACATTGAAGTATCTCTACCTTTCAGGTCGATCGATCGAACGACCGTTCGATCGGGCGACAATCCGATTGGCTGGACACTTCGGCGAGAACAAGTTCACAGCAGTCTGTCACTCGATCGGATTGTAGTTTGATCGGGTGGCAACCCTGGTACATTGAACATGTTGAAAATTGTTTAAGTTTCAAAACATCACATGGTCGGATGGTCGGTCGATCGGGTGGCAACCCAATCAGACGGCAATCCGTTCGGTGTTCCAAAACTCTTGAAGTTTGTAATGAAGGTTACGTGTGGGGCCAAGGTGCAAGTCGATCGGGTGGTAACCCGATCAGGTGACAATCCGATCAGACAGTAGTCCGATCGGGCGACACTCCAACCTGGTCGGCCTGATCGTCTTCTTCCTTGGTCATTTTGATAGTTTGTCGTTTTATCGAGACGATTTGATAACGTATTAGACAACAGAAACCTCGCCACGACTTAGTAACCTGATCGGACAGAAATCACCCAAATCCGGCCAGTTAACTGTTTGAGACGGTGTTCCATGTTTAACCCGAAATCGGAAATCTCGTGGATAGGATCCAGGTCTTGAACCAACACAACCACAAGAAAGAGTAGAAGGTTAGAACAAGCTCCGATTTTATCGGTTTTGAGTGTATTGAGTGTAAAAGAGTTGAAAGAAAGTTGGAAAACCATTTCTCAATCCTTTTCACCTTGATTATGTTTAGATCTATGAAAGATCTTTGTTTACTTATGTGGAAATCGTTCAGATCTAAGTTGTTCTTGAAGGATTGAAGCCAAATCATGAAGTTTATAAGAACAACATGATGACATCATCCTAGAACACCTCAAATCTAGTGATTTCACGGTTAAAAGTTTAGATTCAAAAGATAGAAAGGTGTAGGAGTGCGTGTAGATCAAGAGAGTACAAGATTTAGGTTGAAAACTTACAAGAATCGCGAGAAATCTAAAGAAAAGTGGGCAAGAACGCTGGTCGGATGAGAGATGCCGAAAATGGTAAGTTTGATGTTGACAGGGGGCTATTTATAGGCTTACCATAAAAGGAAAAGGGGAGGAAAGGCTGGTCGATCGAGTGGTTACCCTGGTCGGGTGGTAGCCCGATCGAGTGGCACCTCGATCGGATGGCTGCCCGATCGGGTGGCAGATCGATCGGCTGGCCACTCGATTGGAGTGCACGACACGATGAGTTTTGCTGTTTAGATTGCGATTGCGAGCGTTGCGATGCGATAGAGTTTCCTATTCAAATTACTTTTAATCCCAACTACTATATCAACATACAATCATCCTTATTTCATATTCTTTTAGCGTTTGCGATTCGATTGCGATTGAGTTTCGATTGCGTTTCGATTGATCACCTTAACATAAACATAATAAACATGCACAAGTAACACATAAGGCACACACACACATAAGAACAGTAACCAAGTTGCATAATTCGTGTTGCGAATGCGAATGCGATTGCGATAGCGATAAAGCGATAAAACATGCGATAAATATCGATAAATAACGATTATTAATAGATACTCCACATAATACAACTAAAGCGATAATATAATTAGACTAATTACAAGTCAAAGAAGTCAAAACAGGAATTGAGCAAGGAGTGACAGATCGCAATTAGCAATCTTGTCTTCCTTTGACTTCAATCTTGACTTCGACTTTCGAAACACAGGGTGTTACATACACTACCCTCCTCAATAGCTGTGATGTGTCGCAACACAACGCATATTCGAAACACGCAACTCGATTATCGCAATGCAGACTTTGAAATGTGAATATTTACGACCCTATGTGACTAATTATAATAAATATACGAATGTGGGTATGAAAATATGTGATCAAACTATCGCAACGCTTAACGAATGAAACGAAACATCGAAACGCAAATCGCCGGAGACCACCAATCGAATGACCATACGATCGAATGGCCATCCGATTGGATTGCCATCCAATCCATTGCACTCCATCACCTTCTCCCCTCTTCACCTATAAATAGCACTTGTCACATCACTTGAACAGTGACGTGACAGCTCTCACTCGACCAGCACGCTTTGGGGCTATTTTCTCTCGGTTTCTCGCGATTCTTGTAGGTTTCTACCTCAAATCTTGTACTTCTATGATCTACATGCACTCCTTCATCTTTTTTCAACTTTGAATCTTAACTTTTAACCGTGAAATCATCGGATTTAAGGTGTTCTAGGGTGATGTCATCATGGAGTTCTAATGAACTTCAAGGTTTGGCTTCATTCCACCAAGAACAACTTAGATCTGAAGGATTTCCACATGAATAATCAATGTTTTCGCATAGATCTACACATATTCATGGTTAAAAGGATTGAAAGATGGTTTTCTAACGTTCTTTCAACTCTTTTACACTCAATGCACTCAAAACCGATAGAATTGGAGCTCGTTCCGACCTTCTACTCTTTCTTAGTGATGTGTTGGTCCAAGATCTGAATTCTATCCGAGGGACAACTGATTTCGGGTTAAACATGAACAACCGTCTCGAACAGTTAACTGATCGGACTAGGGTGATTCTTGTTCGATCGGATCACTTGGGTCAAGGTGGGGTTTCTGTTGTTTAGCACGTTGTCAAACCGTCTCGAACAAACCGCAAACATTCAAAATAACCAAGTTCAAAACGATTGGATTCATGGGACGGATTGCCGTCCGATCGAATTGCCATCCGATCGAACTGCAATCCGATCGGATTGCACTTGAGCTTCCAAACGCTTAATCATTTCCAAGTTTCAAAGGACTGAACGTCGAACGGATTGCCGTCCGATCAGATTGCCATCTGATCGAACGACCATCCGATCATGTGACATTTGGGACTTTGGTACTTGATCATTTTTCAAGGAACAATGTTTTCCAACAGATTGCTATCTGAACGGATTGCCATCCGATCGAGTGACCATCCTGCTGTGAACTTGTTATCACTAAGTGTCCTACCAATCGGATCGCTATCCGATCGAACGACCGTTCGATCGACGACCTGGAAGGTAGAGATACTTCTCTGTTTTCAAAATACTACAACGAAAACTTCAAAGCCATCATGCACAAACACATCCACCCCAACGAATGTCAATCCAATCGAATGGCCATCCGATCGGATTACCATCCGACACTTGGTTCACTCGCCACCGTTTAACGCACTGTTCGACGCTTACGCTATCAATCTGTAATTAGGCTAATCTCAGACGCGCTCCCTTCAATCCAACCAAGTTGTGTTTACTTGATGAACACCGACTGTGAGTATACTCGAACCCTTTTTATCGCCTTTTTGGGTGTAACATACGTTCCTATCAAATCAAAATTATCAAAATGAATTATTCAATCAACTGTTTATCACTTGCAAATAACTGTTATGCATATTTACACGTGATGCTAGTTACATATGTGTTAGGACTTTTACTCGCGAGGTCCCGCCTTAACTAGTATAGTACTATTGCACCCGACGGGGTCTAGTTAGGATGAATAGCAATCGCAATCGCAGCTCGAGATACTTAGCTGGTAGTATCTGTCTAATATATGTGTTGAGGTATCTCGTTTATGTATGTGGTAATTCGCAGCACTTTTTATTCATTTACGCTATTCTATCAAAACTTGTATACTCGCCAATACTTTTGTATTGACGTTGTTTAACGTATGTTGCAGGTTTAGTCGCAGTCTACATCAAATCAAGCTAGGAAGTCTAGAAACTCACTTAAAATCTAGGTTGTCGGATTTGTATTGTTCGAGAAGACAAGAAGTATGTGATAACTTATGTGATTGTATTGTTTGTTAGTATGGGATAACGAACGTAATAAATATTGTCGCTTTATAGTTGTTATGGATTCTCTTGAGCAATCTGATTCACCTAGTGTCGCGGCCCGATGATTCCGCCATCGGTTGGGGTGTGACAATATCAGATTTATCAGATCCTTCTGATCCAGTCTTCTTATCTTATAGATGACTGATTTGAGGGTCGCGCTCCGGTCAAAGATAATATTTATAGTCCCAGATTACCCTTAACAATGCGTTAGTGGTAGTAAGGGGTCGAATCACGAAGAATTTGTGGTTTATGTACGGATGTGATTAATTTAAAGAATGTCACAATTATGAAGCTTGCTATGTTTTAGTTTAAATGTTTTTTTGATTGAAACAGATGTTGGATTACACCGACAAATTTGTTTTTAATAACTTAACTACGAAAAACTTGAATGATTCCACAAAACTTCATTAAAACAATAATGAGAAAACAAGGTTCACACCAGGCTCAACAATTGCAAGTCCTAGGGTTGTTACATGTTTTTAGATTTATTTAGTTGAAATCGTCATTAACGGTTTTAGTATCACGAAGCTTAGGTTCCAATTGCTATCAACGCATACAACAAACCGCAATGCACTTCGTCACCTCGGACAAGTAAATACTTTCGAAAGATAAAGCATAAATACACAAACCTATTTTGCAAAGCCAAATTTTATAATCACTCGACAATTCACAAATCTAGTTCAAATGTAGGACAATTATCCATCAATTCAAATACAATTCAACTTGTCACAAAATCAATTACTAAACATGTAACAAACCCTAGAAAATCCTAACAAAAGTCTACACCTGGGTGAAACCCGCGAGAATTAGCCGCTCATGATGAACGGAACACGATCAACCATTGATGAACTCTTGGTCTTGAACATCTTGAAGCTTTGAGGATGAGTATGATGAAGGTTAGGGTTGTGGTGGAAGATTATGGAAAATAGATTGGTGGAATGATGGAAGGGATGATGATTAGGGTTAGGGAATTGAGAATGGATGATGAAATCGGATGATGATGGATGAATTAGATGGATTGGAATTGAAGTTGGTGGTGTTCTTGGCTCCAATAGAGGTTTCAAAACTCAAAAATCACGTAACTCCCTTGAAAGACCCCCAAAAGTGTGTTATAACACGTTCAAAAACGAAAAACAAACAAAATCTCCATCGGCTAGCCGGGGCAGGTGTCACCGACGCCCAAATTCAGGATCTTCCGCCGCGCGAATTTCTTGAGAAACGAAGTCATAGGCACGTAAACGAAAGATGAAACCTAAATCATGGATCAACTAAGCCCTCTCAGGGACTTTCTTAATAATAAGAAAGAAGAACCTCATGTAAATACCATGGAATAAGGTTTGATCCTATTCATAGAGATTCCATAAATATCCCATTCCAAAAATGGAAACAATTGAGATTTTTTAGAAATTGGATGCAGTTACTAATTCATGATCTTAGAGTCTTGTTATAGTATTTGCAGATTTTACTAAGTCTGAACATTGGCCTATCTTAATTCATATCCCTGTAAATAACAGAAAATTCAGTTTTTTCAAAGATTAGACATGTTCTTGCCTCAGTCTTGAGTTCATCAGGGATTTATGTACAAGGTGGAGTTATATGCAGCTTCCCATAGATCACATGATCAAAGTGAATACACAAATCAAAGTCACTCTGAGCAATTCTGGTGAAAACTTTTATGCCATTGGTGGAGATACTACTTGTAGCTCTTTTGACAGTTCTTCTACATGATTTTTCTTCTTCATACGTTTTTCTTAGTTTCATCAGATCAATTGGATGAATCTTAGATGCCAGTTCCCCATCAGTGAATGTTTGTTCATCATCTAGGCTTCCAAGAACTGTGTATTTATTTTAATCATGGAAACCCATCATACCATCAGGGATGGATGATCTACTACATTCATTACCCTTTTGATTGGATTGGTGAGTGGTCTATGGAGGCTGAATTCCCCTCTAACAATTCTCTGCGAATAAAAGTTGGTGGTAATAGGACTCAAGGGTCTTTCTATTTCTTCTTCCTTTTTTTATAGAAATGTCTGAGATGATACTCACGAAAAAGCATATTTTCATTGGAGGCCTGTAGTGTAAATCATGTAACATTTGTTTGGAGACCTGATCTGGGAAGAATTATATTTGGTTTCTTTCAGGAAGTTGCAGTTTCTTCCCATATTCTCTTGACTCCTTGTACTTGTACTAAGGATAAGTTAAAGTTGGTATCACCAGAAGTTGTCTGTTTGGGTGATGCTGGTTACTTTTCCTTGTTCTTGGGTTCAGAGAATAGTTGCCTTCTTGGTTGTTTTGTTCTTGTTAGATGTACTGGTACTTCTGATATGATTTCTTTTTGCGACCCGTAAGAATCATTTACACCCACCTTAAATCACTGTAGCGCCTGGTGGGGAGTGAAATTGCCACCGTAAAAAAGTGGCAAAGATTTGTTTTTTATTAATTTTTTTGCCCTTGGAAAGCTAATTTTTTAAAATGATTTTTTGTGAAAAAAATTGAAAAAAAAATTTGGAAGTCGAGTTCTTACGAGTTCTCTCAACTCAAACCAGTTCTCATATAAACCATCCCCTTTGGTTACTATATATAACACTCACTAGGATTTTATGTGATTCTAAATCAACATACGAAAGAAGTGTCAATTAAAATGTGAATCTGAGCGACTAGCATGTTAGTAATTATATTGCATATGAAGGTATCTGACCAAATTATGAAGGGAAAAATTGGTCAATTAAGGGTTGAAGTGGGAGCCAGGGAGGGCTCGGTGAGACCTGGGCCTACCACCCCCGAATCTAGCGAAAAGATTCTCATCGAAAAGCAATGACTTCTCACCATTCATCGGGGAAAAATATATACACACTGCACATATATTACATACAACACATATATATTAATGTTTTACAATTTAATTTAGGAGTTAACTGCCATTTCAGTCCCTGTGGTTTGGTCACTTTGGCCATTTCCGTCCAAATTTCAAAAATGCGCCATTTTCCTCCCTGACATACTGGAAAGGTGCCATTTCAGTCCAAATTCTCATAACCCAGTTAAAGTCAGTTAGGTGAGTATATTTAATGAAGGTTATTTTAGTCCTTTTATAATTATTTTGTTTTCCCTTTATGTTTTTATTAACCAAAACCCCCCTCCCCTGTATAAAACCCCCACCTGCAACTTGTTTAGAACCCTAACCCTAATTTCCCATTTCTTCCCCAAAATTGAAGCAATCCATCCCCTCAACGATGGTCGTATGCTCTAATTGTGGGTCTCCATCAATTGTGAAGACATCGTGGACCCCTGCAAACCCTGGAAGGAAGTTTTTCTGCTGCATTACTCGACATAGGGGTTGCGGGTTTGTGGATTGGGCAGAGGGTCCATCGTGTGAAAGGGCTGTTGAAGTATTTCGACATTTTGCGGGTTTGGCTTATCAAGTTAGGGACCATGAAGAATAAGCTTTGAGGATGACATCTGAAATTAGGCAACTTCAAGAACAAGCTTTAGGAATGGCAGTGAAGTACACGAGATTGAAGATGATGTTAATGTTTAGCTGGGTTTTTTTCATCTCATATGTTGCTTTTCACTGAAATGTTTAATGTTAAAGCAGTGGTATAAATTGTGTTTTGCTGGTATGTGTCTTCGATATGTAATGTGGTGTCTTCGATATGTAATGTGGATGTAAAAATGGGTTATTATGTACATATTATAACGTTAATGTACTTGCCGAATATTGTCCGAGGCAATGTAATATGTTTTTTTTATGGTTAATGCACTTGCCGAATATTGTCCGAGCCAATGTAATCAACTGGTGTTACCTTATGGTTATGAATATTGTCCGAGGCAATATTGTTGCGTCCGATTCAATGTAATATGCTTTATGTACCAAAAGACATCACCATTATGGTAAAACCTTGGACATAAAACATAACCATAACACCTGGACAATTACATCAGACCTGGACATAACCATTACCCAAGACCTGGACATAATAAATAAACATAGCACCATAACAGATTTCATAATTGACCATAACTCATAATAGAAGACATAACCAGCATATTACATAGTTTACCAGAATTCATAACAGAAAGACATAACCTGGACATAAAACATAACCCCATAAGACATGTTCCAAACACAGATTAGGTAGTGTACCAACAGACATAAGCAAAAGACATGACATGTTCCTGGACAAATTACATAACAGTGTACAACAACCAGCTAACCAAAACATTCAAAAGACATTTTCAACCAACATAACCAGGACATGTTTCTACCAAACTACTGAACACCAGCAATGCCTATTCAACATCAGTCCCCTTGCAACTCCTCCTGTTATGGCCCATCCTTTTACACTTGCTGCATTCCACAGTTTCACCCTTTCTTGACATCTTGCCACTGGATTCCATCTGTTGAGTCAACTCACTGATTTCCACAGCAGATTTCTTCCTTTTCTTTTTTGGCCTGCCTATTTGCTTGTGGTGCTTTGGTGGAAGCAGCTTAGTAGGGCATGTGGAAGGTGTCCATAAGTCTTGACCATCTACTGGATCAATTACATGGGAATACACATCCTTCCAAGTCTGCATCCAGTATGATTTATCAACCCACTTCTCCAATACACCATCATCCTTTCCATGTAGGGCCAAGTTCCATATACAAGCAACTGCATGCTTGCAAGGGATGCCAGTCAAGTCCCATCTTCTGCAGGTGCAACTTTTCTCCACCAAGTTCACTACTTTGTTGTCTCTTGGCCCATTAACTTGATACTTGGAGATACAGTTAAAGATAACAGTGTACTCAGCAGCTTCTTGTTTGATCTTGTCTAGGACTTCAGTTGCATAGGGGGTTAGAGGACCTTTGCTCTTTGCAATCAGCTTGTGTACAACAACATTCCTCTTCATTAGGTATTCCCTGATGCACTCTAGACTGGTAATGATTGGTTTATCCCTAGCATGTATCAACTGCCTATTGAAGACTTCACAAATGTTGTTTAGAAGAATGTCACACTTTGGCCTACCTGTTTAATGGAAACCTATCAGTTATTATGCAACCACAAACAATGATGTAAATGGTTTAATATATATGACATTCTAAGCCTTACCACTAAACTGACACCGGGTCCAATGTTTCACTGGGATCTGTCTCAACCAGTCATGCAGCTTCTTATCTGCCATCTTGATATCTTGCATTGCATGATCAAACCAAGGAACTGTTGTTGCAGAAGCAGCATTCCAGAATAGACCCTTTATCTTATCATCCCTCCAGTTAGCATTAGCCTTCATATTTTCATGTATATGCCGAATACAGTATCTATGCTCTGCCATAGGAAAGACCTTGCTAACAGCAGGTAGTATTCCCTGTACAGAATGGACAGTTATACATAACAAACTTGAACAACAAAGGCATACATTTAAACAAGTTATACATAACACACTTGAACAACTAAGGCATACATTTAAACAAGTTATACATAACACAATGGCACCTTTTGTCTGTCGCTTATGAAGGTGAAGTTGGCAGTTCTTGGCAGCTCCAGATCTACAACAAGTTGTTCTAAAAACCAGGTCCAGGTCTTTGTAGTTTCAGACTCAACCACAGCAAAAGCAACAGGATAAATCCCGTTGATTATCACAACCACCTTCATTACTGCTCAACTTTGGATTCTTTCCCATGCACACAACCCGAAACCTTCTTTTATCATTCCTAATTATGTACAATTGCCTTTTAGATTCCACTGCATACCATTTCACAAGATCTTTGATTGATTGCCTATCATAAAACTGTTGACCTACATAAAAGGGACAACCATCTGTTGGTTTCTTTTTCCTCCTGCTTCTCCTAATCCTCCTAACGGCCCTCTGCAGTTTTGTTTCATCATCCGGGTCACTCAGACTATCAAAGTTATCTATATCTACTTGAACATCTACCAAATCATCCTCATTTAAATGGTCTTCTTGTATGTTCTCATCTTCACTAATGTCAAAGTCCACAACAGCCCTAAATTCATCCATGTCATCATCATAGTCTATGACTAAGTTATCCTTATCAACAATGAACTCAGGATCATCTACATCCTCCTCTGTCTGCACCTTCTTGTAAGCTTCACTTTTGGTGGCATTTGCCTTCTTATTGCTGGCATGTTCATTCATACCCTCACTATCCTCTTCACTAACCTCATCATCAGGAATAAACTCAGGGTCTTCAGAATCACTTCCCTCAGACTGGACCTTACCACTGCTACCATCACCACTGCCCTCATTATCATCACCACTGCCCTCACTATCAACACCACTGCCCTCACTATCACCGCCATCTCCTGGACTACCAACACCACCTACTGGAATTTCATCACCACCTACTGGAATTTCATCACCACCTGCTGGATTTTGATCACCACCACAACCTGGTTCCTGTGTTAGATCTCCTAAATCAGGATCATTTTGAGGCTGTTTATGTTGTTCAGGAAAGACCACATTTAATGGTTCCTGTGTCAAGTCTCCTAAATCCACTTTTTGAACCTTTTCAACATATAACTTTATAACCTTAGTCTTTGTTGCCTCTTTAATCAACCTAAGAATATCAGCATCTGTACCTATTGGCCTTAACCCAAAATCCATATCTTCACCTGGAATCCTAAAATAGTATTTTAAAAGATCCAGATCCTCTTCCATATAACCAAGTTCCATCATCATGTCATCGATGATTACTCGCGAGAAATAGTCCGCATTCACCTTATCAACATATTCGATTGTCCCCCCCTCGTATGTTATATCTGGGAACAGAGTGAGTTCACCTCCATGGTGAACTTGCATTGTGAACATATCAGGTCGGTGTTCTGAAACGATTATACAACCAACATTAGTCCTAATTTATACATGATGAAGAAAAACAATCATTCAAAAACCAAAAAGTGACGAATGTAAACCTACCATATGCGATTTCAGGGTCGAAATTTGAGTAAACACCTCGAACCCTCCAGTTTGGATCGTTGTCGTCTTCATGATCCATTGTTGTTGATCGTTGATTGTACACAGATTGTTGAGGGAAAGGGGTTAATCGACGGGTGAATTTGGGATTTAGGGTTGGGTTGGTCTGTTATGAGAATGGAGGGAAAATGGGGGTTTTATACAGGGGAGGGGGGTTTTGGTTAATAAAAACATAAAAGGAAAACAAAATAATTATAAAAGGACTAAAATACCCTTCATTAAATATACTTACCAAACTGACTTTAACTGGGTTATGAGAATTTGGACTGAAATGGCACATTTCCAGTATGTCAGGGAGGAAAATGGCGCATTTTTGAAATTTGGACGGAAACGGCCCAAGTGACCAAACCACAGGGACTGAAATGGCAGTTAACTCTTAATTTTGATTAAAATAACTTTGTTTTGTGGAATTTCTGATGAAAACTGGGATGACACCATGTATTCAAGAGAAACTGAGGAAAGTAAAGAAAAAGCTGATGTGATACTTAAAAATATGAGAAAACCAGAAAAACTCCATCCCCGTTATTTATGATTAAATAAAATAATTTCAAGAACAATGGCCATGGCCTTGCTAGATCAATTGTCCACGCTTAAATTCTAATACAACAAGAAAAAACGCGTTTTTAGTCGCTATTTTCAATCAATGTCATAATTGTTTTCAATTTTTTTTTCTGTTTTATTTTTTATTTTTTTGGAATCCTCTAATACATCCACACTGCAAAAAAGACGAGGGACCACAAATGTTGACCCATTGAGACCCGATTTTAGATCCAAACCCAATATATGGCCAATTTCATATTGAGCGTCATATGTTATGCTTATATATCAAAACGTATTGTCAAATTCAATATAAAATTTACCTTCTATGTTATAAATGTGTACATACCAATTATCATAAACCTACTTAAGATTGTAATTTAGTTGAATAAATTGATTTAATTTTAAAGTAAATACATAATAAAGAGTAAACCATCAACAAAGGTAACTTAAAATAACAAATTTACTAATATGAGATATAGTTGGGACATGGGAATTATAGTGAATTACATTCATTTTCATCATATGCTAGCTTTGTTGAAACGCTTAACTATCGTTGTAGGTGGCCACTTACAACATTTTACATTGAACATATTGTTAACAATCAAACATCCTCGTCTTATGTTCAGATAATAACGTCTAGAAGTTATTATGACATCAAGTGGCTAGTTTAACAAAACAATACGCCTTTGATAGCACACTAAGTACAATACAGATTTTACTAAAAGAATATAATACATGATTATTCATAGACACGCCTCATGGTTGTTATTATACGGTAATTCCTTGGCTTTGGAGTCCATCTTGTGATATATTAAAGTACAAGCAAAATGTCAAAACTCATGAAACAACAATAAGGGTGGAGGGTATATGGAGCGGTGACATGTGTGGTGAGTGGGGGTCACCGATCGGTGACCACCCCCACCTGTTTGACTTATGCGGTGACTTGGAGAGAGAGACCAAAATTCGGTGATTGTTCACCGATGAATTGAGAGGAGAGGAGAGAGATAGGATGGACCAATGATGTTTTTTTTTTTAATTGAGGGGTGTTTGACTATACCTAGTTATTGAGTGTAAAATGGGGAGTAGAATGGGAAGTTGACATGGCATAATACTATTGGTTAGAATTTCACTCAAACACCCAAAGTTGTTTGACTATACCCTCCACCCTAAACCAAAGTATATTAACTATGAAAGAAACAAAATATGTTCATATATTTCTAATATTACACGGGTCAACGAGTCATTGCCTCTCATGAGCAAAGTTTAGTTGACCATGAATTAGGCCATTTTTGTATTTTTATAGCTCTTGTACAGGTTGTCAAAGTCAAGTGCGGGTCCACCCGCCTATATTATCTTTTTTTATTATAAACTAAACTATTTTCAAATGCGCATATTTTTTTTAACGGTGGTATTTTATTCAAACAAAACTAGCAAGAAGCTAGACATCAACAAACACAAAACAAACAGCATACACAAAAAATATTAGAAGTTTTTTTTTTTTTTGAAAGATCATATTTCATAAACACCACAGCAACCTATTCCAAGATGGAAAAAGAAGCCGAAAAACGAGCAATACAGTTACATTATATCAAAATTATACCATTTCTCCCAATCCATTGATCCCCTTCTCACCCTATTATTATACCAAAGGAACCCCAAGACTTTGACATCCGAAACAATATCCACCACTTTAGGAGCTTTACTCGAAAAAATCCTCTCATTCCTAGCTTTCCACAATCTCCAACTCGTTATAATGATAATACCTTGAATCACATTCTTCATAATTCCGGAGAGGCCACATTGCTCGAAAACGTGGACTAGGACTTTAGTAGAGAACGCATACAAAGGCGGAATTCGACAACACGTGGAAATCCCATTCCAAACCCCCGTCGCTATACCACAACCCGTAAGAATATGATCCGTTGTCTCAATTCCTTCTCCACACAACACGCAATCCTCATCTTGGACATAAATATTCCTCCTTTGCAATGCAACCTTAGTAGGAAGCCGGTCAAGAAACGTCTGCCACATAAATATATTGCATTTCGCCGGAAGCCACTTGCACCATTTAAAACCGAATGGGTTCTCCTCATTACCATTACCTCGCAACCAATTCTTAGCCCCGGCAACTGTGAAGGTATTGTTTTTAACATCATTCCACAACCATTCGTCTCGTCGACAAGAGAACGACACTCCGATCAACCTTGCTTCTAACTCGTCCCTATGATCGATCTCAGCTTCTGACCCGAGGGATCTTTTCCACTTCCACTTGATCTTAAACCGACCTTCTTCCTCTTCACATCTGTCATAAATGCTGCACTGTTTCTGTGAGTCCAACGCGAAAAGATCCGGATAACTATCTTTCAAAGGTGATTGGCATAACCACGGGTCAATCCAAAAAAGGATGTCTCGCCCATTACCAACTCGACCCCTTAACATACTCGTGACCCCTTCCCCATCCGACTTGAGCTTGCTACATAAAGACGTAATGTTCTTCCAAACCCCGGACACATTCCGGTTTAGAGGAAGAACTCCCCACTTTCGATCGGATCCATGAATGGAATCGCCAACCTTTCGCCAAAGAGCATGTTGTTCAGTGCAATATCTCCAACACCATTTTAGAACAAGCGCTTTATTACATTCTTCAAGTCTAGCCAAACCCAACCCGCCTTCTTTTTTCCGTGTCACTTTATCCCAAGACACCCAAGCCATTTTCCTCACTTCGTCTGAACCACCCCATAGAAAATTTCTCATAAGTTGATCCAACCGATTAATAACCTTAACCAGAGCCTTGAATAAAGAAAAATAATAGGTCGGCAAGCTATCCAACACCGACTTTATAAGAGTCAGGCGCCCACCGATAGATAAAGTGTTAGCTTTCCATTTAGACAAACAGTTCCTAAATGAATTCACCACCGGATCCCAATGAGAAATCCTATTCATATTTGCCCCCACCATAATGCCCAAATACGAAAAAGGAAGCGCCTCTGCCCCTGGTTTACACCCCAACCTTTGGGCCATAACACCAACTACTTCATTTCATACACCTACACCATACAAAACATATTTGTGTATGTTTATCTTTAACCCGGAGCAAAGAAAAAATATACGCAAGATCCTCTTCATATTTAAGAAGTTGAAACCCGACCAATCTCCCATCATCATGGCATCATCAACGTAGAGCAAGTGAGATATAACGGGGCCATTTCTCGGAAAACGAACTCCATCAAAGGACCCAATCGAGCACGCTTTTTTTACTAACTCCGAGAAAGCTTCCATAACTATAATAAATAAAAACGGAGAGAGAGGATCTCCTTGGCATATACCTTTTTGACAAGCAAACTCGAAAGTAGGCGAACCATTCACAAGAATAGAAGCTTTCGAGGCGGATAACACCCCTCTAATCCATTTACACCACAAAGGCGAAAAACCCATCTGATCAAGAACCGACAAAAGAAACTCCTAGTTCACATTACCGTAGGCCTTATCAAAATCTATTTTAAAAAGAAATAATTCTTTGCCTGCTTTCCTAGCCCACGACAAGACTTCATTAGTGATTAGCGGGCCATCCAATATATACCTACCCGACAAAAATGCCGACTGGGATTCCGAGACAACCGTATCCATGACAGCTTTAATTCGATTTGCAAGAACTTTAGAGACGACTTTCGGGATAACATCAATAAGACTAATCGGTCGAAAGTCACTAAGGTTGGTTGGTTCTACCCTCTTCGGGATCAATGTAATAAAAGATGAGCCAACTTCGCGACTAAACTGCCCTGTGTCATAAAAATGGCGCATAATATCAACAAAATCATTTTCAAAGAATCGCCAAAATCTTTTTATGAACCGAAAATTGAAACCCTCTGGCCCCGGAGCTTTATCATCGCCACATTCCCAAACCGCCTCTTTAACTTCTAAAACCGAAAACTCATTACACATGTTGGACGCGACTTCGTCTGGGAGTTTCTTTAACCCGGGACAACGAAGCGTTGATCGATTCTTCACCCCTTCCACAAACTTGTTTCGGAATAAGCGTAGGACTTCTCTTTTAACAAGTTTCGGCCTTGTTTTCCAGACGCCATTCACTCAACGAACTCTGCCTGGATCGGTTTTTAACCCAAAGAAATCCCATAGCTTTTGCTTCCTGCACAACACCGCTAACAGCAGGGTTTTTTTTCGAGTAAACACACACGTATTCTGAGTCTTCCAAATGAACCAACATGTTGCAACTATCACTAACTACACCAATCTTAAGCCATTATTTATTGGGTTTTAATTGTGGGTTTCCAAGGGTTGGTGCAGCTACGAGCTAATACATTGGCGAAGTTTGACCTCCCGTTTTTTTTTCCGAAACCAGGGGCGAAAACGTATATATCTAAAAAATTCTATACGAAGTTACTGTTCATAACACTACCTGCATCGAAAAGTTTGGGGGGGGGGGGGGGGAGGGGGCGCCCCCTCCCGCCCCAAGTAAGCTATGCCCCTGAGCTAATACTCAATTCATAATCGATGTTTTGGATTTAGTTTTATTTTTTTATACTCGATTGATTCTGGTAATTCGATTAACCATCTAGTTATAAAAATGTTTTGAACATGGATGTATTGAAGATAACTTCAATTAATAAGTCTTGTATATTTTTAGGCGAATAAAAAGTTAGCAATCATTTTAATTAGTAGAAAAAAATAAAGGAAAACTAATATGTTATTTATTAAAAAAAGATAACATATTATTTATAAGAATGTATATATATAATGTGAGGTTCGACGGGAAACACTAAAAAAGTGGGGATCGGAGTACATTGTATTTAACATATTAAATATATTTTAAAAATTCAATTTAAAATGTTAAAAATAAAATTTCATTTTTTTCGGAGTTTTTGCATATAAAGATGTATAGAAACTATTCCAATAAAAAGATCATTTTTGTAGAATTTTATTTACCTTTTTACTACTTTTTAAGATTTTTTAAATTTTTTCAGTTTTTAATTTTTTTTATTAAAAAGACTTATACATGTATTTATATGCAAAAGCTCCGAATTTTTTTTAAATAATTGATTTTTAACAAGTTAAGTTGAATTTTTAATATGTTAAACGCATGGTTCCTCGGTTCACCACTTTTTTAATCTTTCGCATTGAACTTCCCTTGTATATACGCACACATAAGCCATAGGTAGAGGTTAATGTGGGCCACCCCCCCCCCCCCCCCCTGTTTTTTCATTTATTAGTGTAAATAATACCGACAAACTTTTAAAAAATTATATGTGTTGGGTTTCCCTCCCTAGTTTTGTCTTTAAAACTTTCTGCCACTACATATAACTATCAGTTTCTCAATTGACTTGATTATGGATAAATTTTCTCCTTAACCCTAGTCTGTCTTTTTTTATTTGGAAAAGTAAACTTCAATAAAATCAACCAACCCATAAAACGAGGCAGCCAACGAACACACCAAACTACATTTCACATAGTTACACCAATTGAACTATGAGAAGAGATCTCGATTTACATCTACTTTTATTCCATAAGAATCCTAGAACTTTAATCTCTCTTATAATTTCTTCAACCCGGATTTGCTTGTCTTCAAATTTTTATTTGTTACGTGCTCCCAAATGCACCAATACCCCACACTCACGATCCGAATGAAATTCTCCTTCGTAGACCCGGAAATCCCCACATAATTATGAATTTCGAGCAGTGTTCTAACCAAACTCGTGTTGAATGAAGGGGCTTACACCAACTACAAATCGCTTGCCAAACCCAATCAGCGATAATGCATCTTGAGAACAAATGATCAGCACCCTCTTCCCCATTATCACACATATGACAGACGACGTCATTGATGTCGATGTTGCGGTTTTTTAAAGCTAACGCATTGGGGATTTTACCCATCTCAGCTTTCCACAATAGCATATATTGCACTTACACGGAACTGACTTGCACCATTCCATGACATAATTGTTGCTATAATCCTCCCCTCTATAGATAAAACTCTCCAAAGACGTTCCAACCCAATTCCATCGATCCTTTTGATCAGTTAATAAAACTGATCCCAAAGATCTCGATAGCCAGTTATTTTGTGATCTCGATAAAAGTTTCCAGCCCTTTCTTCCACTTCCACATTTCAATCATATTTCCGTTAGTGACATGAATCCTATTTGCAACCTTGCTTCTTTTATTAGCTTCAAGCTTAAAGAAGTTAGGATATATTTCTATTAAAGGTTAGTTTTCCAGGCACAGGTCTAGCCAAAATGATATATCTTAGCCATTCCCTACCTTTCCTTTAAAAAAAACTCCGCAACGGAGTCCCTTCGACCATTGTTCTAGCGCAATTCTTGACAATATTGTTCCAAACTCCGCTTAGACTTTTGAAGAAACTGGGGTTCGAATGACCGGAATCAATCGGACCAGGGGTTTAGTTCTGCATAAAAGGGGTTGGTCTTCTCGTCTGATTCGGGATAGGACTAAGTTTCTTCTCCGACGATATCTGCAAAACAGAAAGCCGTTAGACTCGCCACGGGGAGAATGGGGGTTCTCTCTATGACCACCCTCCGGCGTGAGAATAAGTACAGATCTCAATGAAGAAGAAGAAGTAATAGTGAAAGTGAAGTGAGAGTAACTTGAGAGATTATACCTGAGTTGTCTTATTTATAACCGGATTTGGGTGGGAAAGTTTGTTTACGGAGAGATTGACGGAAAGCATTTTCCGTAAGCGGTTACGTCTTTTGTCGTTGATCACTAACGTGACGTTTATGCACGCGGATCGTGGGCGAGATCAACGGCTGGGGAGATGCCACGTGGAAAGTGAATGTGAGTGGACCCTTCTCCAAGTCAGTGCCATCGTCGTGACCTGGATGAGCGTTCAGGATGATGCCACGTCACCATTCGGTTATAACCGAATGGTTTTTGCACGATGAAGTTCTCTAGAATGTTTACAGCTGTAACCCTTTGTGCCTTTTCCACGTGTCGATTCTGTTATAACAGAAAGGTCACTTTTGTTTAAGTCCTGGCTTAAAGCGCGCAGAGATGTTTTAGGATCTAGTCTGTTTCCTTACATGAGCCCGCGCAAGGATGTGATATTAGTTCTATCTTGGTTCGCGGATATTGAAGACTGCTTTCTTTTAAGTTTTATTCTCTAGAACCGGTGCGCAACAGCGCAGGGTTCCTTTAAAGAGGTTTATCGTGATAAAATTGTAGTATGGTTCGATGTGCCTGCGCAAGGTTTTTGGGACCATACCCCTTCAAGTCCCCCAGTCCAGTGTTGCTCTTACGCGAGTAAGTGAAGTACTAGACTATAAAAGAGAAGTGTGCTTTTTGCTTTGTGAAGTTTTGATGCGAAATATGAAAAATCTTCTTGAGGAAGATACTTTACTTTTAAGTTGAAACGTTCATTATACTATAGTGAACGTTTTTAGTGTGTGTTGATTTTGTCGTCGATGTGACGTGGACCTTGTGTCTCATAGGCTAGAAGACGAATAGGTGTTTGACCGATCGCCTTCCTACTGAAACTGTAGCTTCTGGGGATCTGCGCAGGAGTTTGATGCTGTCAGAAGTCATTAATGAAATCGATGA
This sequence comes from Helianthus tuberosus, assembly GCA_030545235.1. NCBI lineage: Eukaryota > Viridiplantae > Streptophyta > Magnoliopsida > Asterales > Asteraceae > Helianthus > Helianthus tuberosus. The sequence continues at coordinate 52,099 of JARYGA010061266.1, forward strand.
TTACTGTAACGCCGCCGCTCAGAAGGTGGCAATTTGACATTAATTATTACGATTTCTTACACCTCCCTTAATTGTGCTTGCGTCAACTCGTTTCAGACTTTATATATGTATCATTTCTTTTTACCAGATTTGGTAAAAACAACATGAGTCGCAAATACCGTCTACGGAGGGTTTCCGAAATCTTGAAGACCCTTGACGTTGCTGGTGCTATGGTCTGTCTTGGAGATCAGACACCGGAAAAAGCTGCCGGAAGTGAAGGATTTCTCTACACCGTTCCTCGCCCGGGTAAAGGGAAAGATGATGTCCCATTCCGGATTGGGATTGGTGGCGATGCAGGTGTTGTGCTATTGTCGACAGATGCCTTGATACAGTTTTTTCCGTCCGACCGGAGAAGTCGTTGTACGATGGTGTATAAACGGCATCAAAGGGATCGTCGTTCTGCAAATCCGGCCATATCCCAGATGATGACGTCTGTTGTGGGTGATGAGGAGAATGATAACAACTGGATCGTTGACCCTCGTCCTCTGGAGTGGTATGGTGAAGCATTACACACTCCTGCAGAGGTGTTGGCCATGTTCTCAGATGTGTAGTTTATTATAACCTATTTTGGGATGTATGTTCCATTATGTAAATATCGTTTGACGCACTGCTGTGCTCGTATATTTTGTTAATGTGCTTACTGCACAAGTATCTTGTTGATGCACTGTCGTGCATGTAGATTTTTTGTTAATGCGTATGGTGCGCAAGTAACTATTTCGAATATAAGATATGTTTGAATTACAATGTCTTGCATGTGTATAATTACTTTGTTTAGGTAAGGCGAATAAAGATGGTATAAAGCTCATGTGTGAACGTATGTCTGGATCATGCGCGGGACTTGTATCCGCGGACCATTCATGAGACTTGTAGTGTGTTACCATAGTGTTTTCGCGTTTACCAAAAGAAATTACATGCATTTTGTAATAAACAGAACATAACAGAAGTAAACTTTGTATTGATTGGATAAGGCGCAGGGGCCAGTAGATACAAAGTAAGTAAATATGATAAAATGGTGCATATGCAAACGCTGACTGTTGTATCGCGTTAGTGTTCCATGTTGCGTGAGTACGGATGTGCTAGCTACATATAGCATGTGCGCAGCTGTTGTGCGTTCCAGATGCGTGGAACGTCTGTTCCATCAAGCCGTTTTAGGGTATACGCGCCTTTCCCCAGGACTTCGTGAATAACGTATGGTCCTTCCCATTTGGGCGCGAGTTTCCCTGGCTTTTCAGCGTTGGAGACCTCATTGTCTCGTAGAACGAAGTCTCCTGTTACAAAAGTGCAAATGCGCACTCGGGCATTATAATATTTTTCTGGTTTTTTATTTGTACCTGGCTTCGCTGATGGCTGCGTTTTCACGCCTTTCTTTAAGGAGATCCAAGTCGAGTCTGCGCTCGAGCTCGTTGTTTCGCCCTTCCATGGCTATCATGCGTGGTGATGGGAGACCGATCTCCGCTGGGATTACTGCCTCTGAACCGTAGACAAGGCTGAATGGTGTTTCCCCTGTACTGGTTTTTGGCATAGTGCGGTGAGCCCATAAACGCTTGGGAGTTCGTCCACCCACCCCCTTCTTGCGGTTCTATGCCATCGACAATCTGCTTATTAACACTTTCGACTTGTCCGTTCGCTTGCGGGTGCGCCACGGAGGCGAAACTGTGTTCAATGTTCATCTCCTTTAACCATTTTTGCAAATCTTCTGATGTAAAATTGGTACCGTTGTTCGTAATGATGCGTAATGGTAATCCGAAGCGACATATGATGTGTTCCCAGATGAACTTTCGGATTACCATGGCGGTAGTTTGACGAGAGGGCCTTGGCTTCTACCCATTTAGTAAAGTAGTCCAATACAACTACTATAAATTTTACAGCGCCAGGCACTTCGGGGAAAGGGCCTACTAGGTCGATGCCCCATTGCTGAAAAGGCCATGCTGCCATTACTGGGACCAGAGGGTTCTTCGGGCGGAGCGCTTTTGGAGCATGACGTTGACATGACGGGCATTTGTGCAAAAGTTCTACGGCATCTACATACATGTCTGGCCAGTAATAGCCCGCACTCATAATTTTTGCGACTACCATGCACGGGCCCGCGTGGATTCCACATAGTCCTTCATTAATTTCTCGGACTAGATATTGCGCGTCGTGCTTGTCTACACACCGTAAAAGAGGACCCATGTATGATTTGCGATACAAAATACCATCTTCCATCTCGTAGTTTATCGCCTTGTTTTGAATTTTCTTGGCTTCCGCTTTCCCTTCTGGGGGGGTTCCATGTTGTAAATATATGATGATGGGGGACATCCATGATGGGTTCCCGATTTCTATTATGTTGACTTGCTTTGAGGAACGGATGGATTCAAAAGAACCTCGATGCGGACTTCTTTTGCGAGGTGCTTGAAGCTTGTAGCATCTAACTTGCTTAGCGCATCCGCATGCTTGTTCTCGCTTCTGTTGATGTGGATTGTATTGAAAGTCTGAAATTGGTTGATCATAATTCTTTCCTGCTCAAGGTATAAGGCCATGGCTTCGGCTTTTGCATGATAATGACCATTGACTTGCTCTGCTGCTTCAAGATTTTTCGCTCCCATTTTTAGTGCCAGGCGGAGACCTGCGAGAAACGCTTCGTACTCTGCCTCGTTGTTAGTACTCTAGAAATCTAGGTGAATGGCGTACGTAAGCTCGTGGTTATCGGGGCTAACCAAGCAGAGGCCTGCTCCCGCGCCGTCATCATTTGAAGCGCCAACTGTATGTAAGGTCGAAACCCTATCGTCGAAGACGGGGGTAGGTTTTTTGATGGCTTCACACTCTTGGATTTTGTCGACGGGATCTTCGGTAACAAAGTCTGCCAGGACTTGTCCCTTGATAGCTGGGCGTGGTTTATAGAAGATGTTGTATCCTCCCAGTTCGATAGCCCATTTGGCTAACCTTCCCGCGGCATCTGGTTTGGACAAGACTTGTCCTAAATGATAGTTGGTAAGGACGTTGATAAGGTGACCAGAGAAGTATCGTCGCAACCTGCGTGACGCGTGAACTAGTGCGAGAACAAGTTTTTCCATGATGGAATAACGCATTTCTGAACCTGTTAGCATTTTGCTGATGTAGTATATCGGAGTCTGAACCCCGTCCCTTTCGACCATTAGTACTACGCCGACTGCTACCTCTACTGCGGAGAGATATAGGATTAACGGTTCATCCTTACGCGGAGCTGTTAAGGTTGGCAGCTGAATTAAACACTCTTTCATTTGTTGGAAGGCTTTTTCCACTTCCGGGGCCCATTGAAACTGGCTCTTTTTGACACGGTTGTGTAACGTGCTGATGAATGGATATGACTTGGCAGCATGATTTGCTAGAAACCTGTTAAGTGCCGCTAAACGTCCAGCCAGGCGCTGCATCTCTTTGATGGATGCTGGTGATGGCATAAGTTGAATAGCTTCCACTTTTTCTGGGTTAACCTTGAAACCATCTTTGGTTACAATAAACCCTAAGAATTTGTTTTCTTCCATCCCGAATGAACATTTTACTGGATTTAGCTTTAGGTTGACCTTGCGTAGAGAGTCGAATGTGCGCTGAATGTTTGCTAGCATGGATTATTCTTCCCGACTCATGATAACGAGGTCGTCCATGTAAACTTCTACTGTTACGCCAATATCGTCTCCGAAGACTCTATCCATCAGACGTTGATACGTGGCACCTGCGTTGCGAAGGCCGAAAGACATTTTTGTATAGCAAAAAATACCCTTGTCTGTGCGGAAGGCCGTTTTCTCTTCGTCCTCTTCCTTCATTTGTACTTGATGATATCCTTTATAGCAATCTAAGAAGCATTTCCAGCGGAAGGAGGCCAAGGAATCTACCTTCTTGTCTATCTCTGGAAGGGCGTAACAGTCTTTTGAACAGGCATTGTTAAGATCTTTGAAATCGACGCACATGCGCCACCCGTCGTTGTGCTTCTGTACCATTACTGGGTTAGCTACCCAGGTTTGATATTGTACTTCGCGCAGAATCCCAGCTTGAAGTAGCTCGGCTACTTATTCGTTCATTGCGCGAGCTTTTTCTGTACTAAGGCTGCGCTTCCCTTGCGCGACTGGTTCTGCGGAAGGTCGGATATTTAAGCATTGCTGTGTTATCTCTCTTGGTACTCCGGTCATGTCCGCTGGGAACCATGTGAAGATATCCATATTGTTAGATAAGAGCTCTTTTAATTTTGCGTAGGTTGTTGGTGAGATGGCGTGTCCTAACAGAATGGTTTGCTCAGGGTATTCCTTGTTGAGGACCCACTTCTCCGGTTCATTTGACGATAATGGCTTGGCAGCTTTTACTGATGGCTCGTCATCTACATACATCACCACTTTGCTGGAATATAGAATTGCTACCCCTGTTTCCGTTGGAAAACCACAAGCGGCGTGTGGTATGGAGGTAATCATGTCGAACTCCCTCTGTGATCGTCTTCCCAGCAGTACATTGTGACGTGATGTAGCTGGCATAACCATAAAATTGACTGTGATAGTGCGCGAGTGTTCGCCGTCTGAGAGTGTCACAGGAAAGGCGATTTGGCCCAATGGGAAGACGGCTTCGTTGCAGAAACCAGTTAAAGGAAAATCGACTGGTTTCAAGCGCACCTTATCTTCTGGGTCTAATTGTTTAAAGCATTGCTCGTAAATTATATCCATGGAGCTACCCGGATCTATGAACATGTAATCAGTACAATAATGACCGAAAATACCAGTTATGATTACTGGACGTTCTTCTTGAGGACCTCCTGGGACTACAGGGAAGACCACCTGTTGTTCTCGCCAATGCTGATTGTGGCTCTGTTTGTGTGACTTACGTGAGGGTCCTCCTTGCACCATGTATGTTTGTTCCGTACTGACCTTTTGTTGGTTGTTGTCTTCTGTATTTTGTTTCATATATCTGATTGTTTCCAAATATTCTTTGTTAGTGAGTTGGACATCCCACTGATGTGTTGATTGTGGGTCCAACACAGTACTATCGAATTTCTTCTGAAACAAGTACTCTTCCTGAGACTCCTGATAACCAGATCTAATATGGAGAGACTCAGATCTGGTGTTTGCTTGAGGGTATGCTTCCATTACTTCAATCGGCAGGTTTGAGGAATTATCATGAGATCCATTAAATATGTTCACCATTTGTATTGGTGTAGCCGATTTCGGTGCAAAAATTTCGTTTATGGTATTTTGGAATTTGGTGAACCAATACCCTGGAGTTTCCTCCGAAAGTGGATCTGGAAGAATCTGAGTTCCAGATTGTATGTCTGAGGCAACAGAGCGTTTTTCCCCATGATTTTTTCTACTAGTTGTTTTTCCCATGATTCCGTCGATCTGAGTAACCTGGGTTAGATCACCCTTGTTTTCAGATCGAGGACCTGATGGGCGATTCGACAGAGTTTCTGCCATGGAAAACAGAGATTGAAGAGAACTGAATCAAAACGAGAAGAGGAGAATGAAATTTGAAGAATCAGTGGGCGCTAATGAAGAAACTGTGGTTCGAATGACCGAAATCAATCGGACCAGGGGTTTATTTCTGCATAAAATGGGTTGGTCTTCTCGTCTGATTCGGGATAGGACTGAGTTTCTTCTCCGACGATATCTGCAAAACAGACAGTCGTTAGACTCGCCACGGGGAGAATGGGGGTTCTCTCCGTAACCACCCTCCGGCGTGAGAATAAGTACAGATCTCAATGAAGAAGAAGAAGAAGTAATAGTGAAAGTGAAGTGAGAGTAACTTGAGAGATTATACCTGAGTTGTCATATTTATAACCGGATTTGGGCGGGAGAGTCATCACGGAGAGATTGACGGAAAGCATTTTCCGTAAGCGGTTATGTCTTTTTCCGTTGATCACTAACGTGACGTTTATGCACGCGGATCGTGGGCGAGATCAACGGCTGGGGAGATGCCACGTGGAAAGTGAATTTGAGTAGATCCTTCTCCAAGTCAGTGCCATCGTCGTGACCTGGATGAGCGTTCAGGATGATGCCACGTCACCATTCGGTTATAACCGAATGGTTTATGCACGATGAAGTTCTCTAGAAGGTTTACAGCTGTAACCCTTTGTGCCTTTGCCACGTGTTGATTCTGTTATAACAGAAAGGTCACTTTTGTTTAAGTTCTGGCTTAAAGCGCGCGAAGATGTTTTAGGATCTAGTCTGTTTCCTTGCATGAGCCCGCGCAAGGATGTGATATTAGTTCTATCTTGGCGCGCGGATATTGAAGATTGCTTTCTTTTAAGTTTTCTTCTCTAGAACCGGTGCGCAACCGCGCAGGGTTCCTTTAAAGAGGTTTATCGTGATGAAATTGTAGTATGGTTCGATGTGCCTGCACAAGGTTTTTTGGGCCATACCCCTTCAACTTTTTTTCCGGAAGAAAGTCCAATTGCCCCTACAAGTATGAAGAGCTTCAACCACCTTATTCCAAAGTTGATTATTTTCTGTTTTGAATCTCCCAACCCACTTTGACAGTAGCGCGGTGTTAATATTTTTTTAGTTTACTTAAGCTGAGGCCTCCTTCTAAAGTCACCCTATTCCATACCACCCAATGCATTTTACAAGCTTCACTCGTCCCACCCCAAAAGAATCTTCTTATGAGCTTTTCCAAATCCTTGATAACTTTAGAAGGCACCTTATAGAGAGAAAAGTAGCAGTTTGAAAAACTTTCAAGCACGGACTTTATGAGAAAGACCCAGGCTCCCATTGAAAGCGTATTTTCCTTCCACGGCGATAGCCTAGCTTCAAATATGTCATACATCGGCTTCCAATTGTTGATGCGATTCATATTAGCTCCCACCATTAGCCCAATATACTTAAACGGATAAACCCCTGCCAAGCATCCCACCATCCTCGCCATCTCTATCACCTCCGTATTGCCAACTTCAATACTGTATAAGTTGGATTTTTAATGTCTTAATCTTTCTTTTAGAAAGAAAAATAATATATAAATTCGACAAATATATATTCTTTTTTTACAAGATGTATTTCTAGTTATCTTTTTTGGTATATATATTTAACATATTTTAAAAATACATAATAAATATAGTTTTGTGGTGAGTGTAATTATATATGAAAAAATAAATAATTTGGTAAATATCTTGAAATTGTAAAAAGAAATAAAAATAAAAGTGTGAAGATCACTTTATAAACCTACTTGTCTGTTAATTATATTATATTTTGGTATAAACAATAACTTATTTAAAAAATGTTTATCTAAATCACTTACTTTATTATATAAGGCTAAAATTAAATACTTTAATTAATGGATAATATAAAAACTGTCCAACTAAAAACAAATGATGCCGGGTTTGGTAAAGAAAATAGATCGATATTTAAAAAAGAAAACGACCAGTTCAATTTCTTCGTCTTCTAGAAGCATACTATTAATAAACAATTAAACACTCTTCTCACATCAAAAAGTTTGACACTCAAAGCAACACCTTCATATAAGCTTGCACTTTATGCTACAAGAGTTGTACCTTACTCTGGAGAAAAGATTATATATCATAAGGGGGGACCGGGGAGCCCCGTTTTCCCCATTTCTTCACGCGTTGTAAGCGTGAAACATCGCCGTCACCAGTGTTGATCACGTGTGACATGGCGAAAATTGATTAGATGTTGTGACTCATGAGTGAGTGATGGGCGCCCTACCCCTAACACATCCACATGTGTGAGTGTGCGTATATATAAATAATCAACCTAGGCGTTGACCAATTCATATGAACCGGTTGTAGTCATAAATAACCAACACCACCATTGCTTTGCTAACCCGTACGTACATGGCTCCCAACAACTGGATGACCATTTTGTTTTCTTGTTACAAGAAGCCAACATTTGACCCTGAAATTGCTGTTGGTTCCTCACAGAGGTTATCAGCAACCGATGTTAGCTCATCGCTTTCGATGATTAACGGTCTTTCGAATTCGATAGTTGGGTGGGATGTTCATGAGTTCACTTTCGATCAACTTACTATGATCACACATGATTTTGCGTCTAGTAATTACCTTGGGGAAGGCGGGTTTGGAACGGTTCACAAAGGCTTCATTGATGATAAGCTTAGGCCCGGGTTAGAGGCTCAACCCGTTGCGGTTAAGTTGTTGGATTTGGATGGTGGTCAAGGTCACAATGAATGGCTGGTAATTAAGTTAACCTTTTCTCATATTTTTTACCTGATTTATGGGAAACTTTGATTATATTTTTGTTGTTAATTATTATTATTATAGGCTGAAGTGACCTTTTTGGGGCAATTGAGGCACCCACACCTTGTGAAGTTGATCGGTTATTGTTGTGAGGACAGGAACAGGCTTCTTGTTTATGAATACATGGAAAGGGGCAATTTGGAGAGTCAACTATTTGGAGGTCTTATTCTCTTGTAATTTAAAATAATAAATGGTAATGAATAATATAATATAATGATATTGATCAAGGCTTGATGATTTTATGAACTCAGGGTATTCAATTTCTTTGCCATGGCTAACCCGGATTCAAATAGCCCTTGGTGCTGCAAAAGGACTAGCCTTTCTTCATGGCGAGGAAAAGCCCGTCATTTATCGCGATTTCAAAACTTCAAATATTCTACTAGCATCGGTAATTCTCCTTGCTTATTCATCGTTATCAATGGGCAGGTTGCGTAGCGGGTCAGTCACTTTTAGGATGAGAGGAAACGGGCCGAGCTTTGTTGGTCCACCAACCTTTTTTTGAACTAATTTATGCGATAAAACACAATCACTTTATAAGTAAGCGAGTATAGGAACTCTTATGTATACTGATAGTTATCTTTTGGATTTGGTTTGATCATAAACAGGATTATACTGCTAAACTATCTGATTTTGGGTTAGCAAAAGACGGTCCTGAAGGAGATGAGACGCATGTGAGTACACGAGTGATGGGAACACACGGTTATGCCGCACCAGAGTACATCATGACAGGTCATCTAACAACTATGAGTGATGTGTATAGTTTTGGGGTGGTGTTACTAGAATTACTAACTGGAAGAGAGTCAATGGACAAAAAACGACCGCATAAAGAACAGTGTCTGGTGGAATGGGCTAGACCACTATTGAAAGATCCAAACAATCTTGACCGGATCATGGACCCTAAACTAGACGATCAATATCCGATCTTAGGGGCTAAGAGAGCGGCAGCTCTGGCTAGCCGGTGCCTGAGCCACCACCCCAAATGCAGGCCAACCATGAATGAAGTGGTCAATACCTTGGAACATGTATTGGAACTCATTGATTCCCCGGTTGATTCTTTTGTGTATATTGCTCCTGAAGAAGGAGAAAACAATGACGAAAAGGATAACATTAGTGGTAGTGATGAGGGGGTGCAGGCGCAGGCGGAGGCTGTTGAGAAGAAAGGAAACAACTACCATGGAATGAGACATAAGCATAGGATAAGATCTCGAGCAGTATATTCCGATACAGCTTTGTATAAAAAGGGGATGTGAATTTCTTGATTTGTGATTGATTCATCTTCAAAGGGAGATTTGTAATAACACAACACCATCTATAATGTACTTTAATGTTACATTATAAATTCTTATTTTTTCATAACTCTGCTGCAGTCATTTGTATGTATATGTTTACTTCAATCTTAATTAATTTTTTGCATTAACATTTTATATGTATATATTTGTTTTAATTTTTTTAGCTTTAAATACGGTTATAAAATATGGGGTTGGTTAACGTACGCAGCGTTGCAACATGCAAACTTCATTTTCACCATGCAATCTTTTTTTTATAACATGCTATTTTCTCATTTATACAACATGCTATTTTTTCATCTTTCAACATGCGACTTTTTTGTTTTTCAACATGCGAGTTTTTATATTTTACAACATGTGAGTTTTTAATTATGAAGTTTATAACGTGCGAACTTCAAATCTCGTAAGCTTGTACGATAAGGCATATTGTACCACTTTCACTATAAAATATATATATATATATATATATATATATATATAAAGTTTACACATAATTTGTATAAATTACACATGAAATTAAATTCTTAAAAATTATATACAAATAAGCATATGTTATAATTAAAACATTAAATAATTTTTTTTCTACTTCAATAGTAAAAGGAAAAGAAAAACAAGTGACATTCTTAAGAAAAGAGCCAATTGTGAACTGTGAAGGCCCTGATATCTATGAAGAACTCAATATAAAAAACTAATAAAAATTAAAATACAACTACTTGATTATAGACACCTTTAAAGTTTAAAACATGGGTAATATTCTGGTCATCATCAATAAAATATAGAGTTGGTGGGTGGTAGAAACTTAGCCATTTAATCATAGCGTTGAATTCGTTAATTATCAATATATTACCAAGTCACATTGTAATAATCATTTTTTGTTCCATCATGGTTTTTGACCACATCCTTCTAATACAAACGACTTCTCAGTTGACCACTGGAACATATTAATAATGGACATAGGTGATATTTGAGTGTGAAACGTGAAAAATAAAAAAATAAAAAGTTTAAGATGTGATATGTGTATTTAAAAACCATGATATATCATAAGTATCTTAAATCATAAGTAGTATTAGATGCAACGTTAAAATTAGTTAGACATACATACCATTGTCATCATATTGTTGTTGTAATTATTATATATCTAACAAAATCAAAGGACTTGTACAGTACCTTTGACTTACGTTTTTATTTTTGTTATTATTTTCAGTTTACATTAAATATGCATAATGAATTAATATAATATGTAGTTTACCAAAATAAAATCAAGTAATGATATTACTCAGTCAAATTCTTCCATCTTTAATTATTATTATATATTATTATTATTATATATCTATATAAAAACAAACGAAATACATATTAACTTGATTTTTTTGTATAGTTATTGATTTTTTTTTATTTATTATTATTAATTGTTTTATTTACCCTTGATTTTTTTTAAAACCCCTTACACTCCCCTTTTAAGTATTTGAACTCTCTGTATAATACGTTTCTTAACCCATTTAATTTTTTTTATTTTAATAACTTGCGTTTGTTAACTTAAAAAAATGAATACGTACCAATAGGGTGGTGGTCTACTGGCAAAAGGAAAGCCTTTAAACATTTGGATTTGGGAGGATGAGATATTAGGTTCAAGTCCCACAGACAACATACATTAAAAAAAATTGTCGCTCAAAAAAAAAAAATTTGAATACGTGGTTGCAATTAGTTTGGTGTAAAATTGAGTGTTTTTTCGAGTGTCAGTATCGTGTCCATACCCTGACAAACCGTATCAATTCTAGCTGAACAACTTTGATGTTAGTATAGATGTTATTGAAACCGGTATTCATCTTTATCCTTTTTACGATATTCTTTTTGACATATTACTACTTTATTTTTTAGGTTTCTTTTCCAGATACTATAGCAAGTATCAGTACTGTAACAAGTTGACAAATTACCAATCTAATTCCCGCTGCGAAGCGCGGGTTACCCCCTAGTTTTAGACAAAAACAATTATAAAATATTATATCAATATCTAAAACTACAAGTTCTTAATATATAAAATTTTTATAAATATAAAAAAAAATGATAAATACAATTAAATGAAAAATTCAAACAATGAAGGTTGATTTGTCTATTATCATTTCCCTCATTTTTAACTTCTGATAATCTATGATCTTGCCATGTCATCAAATCAAGTCTTTTTTTTTTTTTTTTTTTTGGGTAAATGAGCTTTCGCCCGGCAAACTTAATAAATAAAAAGAAATTACATGTTTAAAGGGGCATACCCCCGCCAACCTATAGACGAAACACCAAAACATACTTTGGGAATCGTCGCAAAAGCGAAAAACATACAACGCCTACTAGCATTTAACATCCTAGTAGGGATGATATCCTTTTCTAACAAAAACATGGACCCGGGCCCTAACATATATTCTAAACAATACTCTTTACAAACCACAACCCAATATACATGGGCCTTCTTCCAATAAGCAAAAACAACCAGCTCCAAGCTTAAAACCCCACAAGTTGGGCCGAAAATTATAGTCCACGAGATGGGCCTCCAATCTTCTACACTAAGCTGGTTCCAAAGCACAAAAACCCACTGGTGGACCTTCAAAAAGAGATCACCAGCAACCACAGACGAGCCCAAAAGGCTGGGCCGCACATCCTTCTTAAACCACTTCACAGCTGCACAAATAAACCCGGAGCACCATGTTGGACATCCGGCCCAATTATAAAACTCGGTATACATCTGGGCTGGACTCGGGTTTAGCAGCCCAGTAACAGTAATCCAAAAGATCGGCCCAGCAGAATCCAGAATAGTAGCCCAGATGAGGAATCTCGGCCCAATATAGGTTGTAAAAAACCCGGAGCTGTACAAAAACAGACACTGGTAGCCTAGAGATACGTATGCCAGATACAAATCAGAATAGGCAGAAGAATTCCAACCCGAAAAGTAGACTTGACACCATAACCTGGAGCAAGACAAAGACCCGGCACCAATACCTCTGTAACACACCAGCTGACCAAAAACCACAGGGACTGGAATAAAAACAGCCGATTCCCAGCCTATAAAACCAATATGGCTGTACAAAATAATAACCCATCGACCAAATAAAATTAACGAGAATGTACCGAACAGAAGAAGCTTCCTAGGACAGCCCAAAACCAAATGCAAAACGCAGAAACAAAAAGCCAACACCCAGCAAAAAATCCCTTCAAACACTGACTGAGGGTTCATAAAAACTAACGTTTAGAAGGTTTCGCAACAACGGGATCAAAGTATTTACCCGTTTTCGCGAGTTGAGAGATAAATTGAGCTGAGCCGCTATCATCCTCGTAAACATCTTCGACACAATAATCTGGATCCAGGTCAAGTTCTATGCACTTATCATGAAAGAACTCCCATTCACCATCCACCCACTCTTCTTGATCCTCCGCTTTAACTGCTCTCGCGTCGCTTCGAAGGGCGTCAAGAATTCGCTTTTTTTGAGCATCCGTGATACCATAATCCTTATCAATAATCCTTTTTAAAGACTCTGAAGGATTAAACTGGCTCCACGTAGGAAGGACCCTGCCCGGGTCAAGCACATTTTGCCTAATGATGGTACATTTCTCGGTGCTTATATTTTCCGGGGGAAAAAGATCAGAGTTTTCAGCCACTAAAGTGCCCTGTTTAACACTTTCCTGCACATCAAGGACAGAAAATCTATTGAAGGTGCTCGTTATGGGCTTGCCAGTTGGATCAGGGGTATTTTTGGCAACATTTCCTGCACAAGGGACAGCCTTAGCAGGTCTGCCTTGGACAGCCCTAGAATAATTGAAGCCCGCAGGTTTCTGAGTGGTTTTAGGAGCCTGGTTGGCAGCCTTGTTCTGCCCTTTATGCTGTTGCTTTTGGTTGTTTACACCCTGCTCTTTTGGCTTAGAACAAGAGGCACCATTGGTGCCGTGAACCACATTACTACCCCCACAGTCACCCGAACCCAGCTGGGTTCCATTCAGATTCTTTTTCGGGCCATTTGGACCACTATTATTAGTCTTACCTTGGCTGGACTGCTGCTGCTTATCTTTCTTGCTTTTCACATTTTCGAAACCATCATCCTTCCTATCCAATGTGCCTTTACCTTTATCATTTTGGACTGCCTTCTGAGCATTTGCAATCCCCGTATTTCCAGCACCCTTGTCTGTATCATTGGCCTCTTTCATCTGCACGTCAACAGCCTCTTTCGGTCTATTTTTACACTGCGAATAACTATGGCCAAACACCACACAATGGGAACATAAAGGAGGTTTCCATTGGTAAGAAACTTTAAGAGTCGTGATCCTGTTAGGGTACACAACTTCTACCTCATTGGGAAGATTACACGACGCTTTCACATCAACTAAGACCCGAGCATAGCCAAGCTTACCCGATTGGTTAGTACACCTTTCAAGTGTCAGTTTATCCATAAGTTTTGGCTCCCCCATACCACTCATGAGCTTGTTAATTCCCGTACTAGTCCACAGGTCTAACGGTATATTATGCACAGTAACCCACATAGGAACTACCGATGGTTCAATTTTTTCTAAGCATAGCCCAGGCACCCATTTGTCCAGAAACACAGGTATGTTATTCACCATCCATGGCCCATTCTCCAGAACGTCATTCATCCCCTTTTCACTTTTAAACTTGAAATAAAAAATACCCGCAGGGCTCTTAGTTATTTCAGCCAGATCATACAATCTCCAAAGGCGTTGTAAACATCTATTCACTACTTTAAAGTCCATAGAGGTACCAAGAAAATAACCGTATAAGTGATGAGGATATACCTGAGCCGATACTTTGAGGTCATCTTGAGTGATGACGATTCTGGTTTTACCCTCGGGGGAGATTGATGGAGGAAAGTACTCCATCTTCACAGATTCTAATTCCCTGTTCCTGGCCATCATCTGTCCATACGATAGCCCACCCCCAGCTGTTCTGTCCCAAACCGACCCCTTTTGAGCAGGCATAGACCCATAGCCAGTAGTACTGTCTGCTAAGGGACTAGTACCTTCCCCCATCACTACATCCCGAGCACTCGTATTGCCTTGTTGTTGAACCGGAGCAGATTGGGCTTCTCCCAAAGAGGATTCTGATATCGAATCCCACTCCGAGTTCTCCTCTATCAACTGATTTGTCTCAGCTACATCATTCTTATCAAACCCAGCCCCTTTACCCGAAACAGGCATGGTATTTTTACAAATTTTAGCTGTTTCTTCAATGAATTCCTTAACTCGCAGGTCAGCTAGGAGAGGATTATACCTGAGGGGGGTATCTGCATCTGCTGTCTTCGATCAAATCAAGTCTTAACCGTGAAAATTATGTCATCTAACAATCCAAAAAAACTATACACCCTTTCTAACACAAAATTCACTCATTATTTTTTTCTTATATCAAACTGTTAAAATAGTCCCTAACGTTTGGCCATATATGTCACTTTACACAGATTTTTTTTTATTCCTAAGCCCTTGACATGTTTTTTATTGCCATTTCAACCCACTTTTTCAGACGATGTTAACTAAGATCTGTTAACTCAAGGGCAAATATGTCATTTCTCACCTCGGGGCCATTTTGGGAACTAAAAAAAGAAATATATTTTTATTTATGTTTTTATTCTTCACCCGACCAGACACAAAAAAAAATAGGTTCAGGTCGATTAACATGACCCGTTTCAATATTACAGGTTCGAGTTAACCCGTATTAAAAACAGTTCGGGTTGACCTGTTAACGCGTTTAACTATTTAATATAAAAGTTTTCTTTTAAATTTAAGATGAAAACCAAACCCCCCAAACAACTTAAATTGAGCTTTAACAGAGAGGTTAACAAGTTTAAAGTCATATTTCAACTTAAATCATAAGATTATGTTTCAAGTTGTTTGCATCATCTACGTACTTTAAGAATCACATCTTGCATCCTAGCAGCTGTACCACAATTGGATGATTGGAGATGCAGTAACAACACAAACTTGATTTTTGCCAAAAATGACGGTCCACGTCGTCAAATGGATGTCCTAAAAATAAACCTAGCTGTAACTTATAATTTTTGAAATTAACACTTTCATATAAACTAGTTGAGTAAAATTCAGAGGGGTCCACACTCTTGAGCTTCTATTGTCATAATTTATTAATTTACAACTCAATTTGCATACAAACAAGAATTTAATTCTGTATGTGTACTCGTAAACAAGCATATTGACATATCAATATCATTTATTCAGCAAACAACTCCAATCAACCAACTGCATCGTTCCAACCGCATTATAAGCATCGCTGCCCTAGTTGCCGACCTGTTTTAATACGGGTCAACCTGAGTCCGACCCGTATTTTTTAACGGGTCGTGTTAGTCTACCCGAACCTGTTTTTTTCGTGTCGGGTCAAGAATTGCCACCCCTAGTTGGGGGTGGGGTGGGTTTTACATAAAATATATAAAAATATTTTGTTTTTTTTTAATTGCCAAAATGGCCCCTGAGGTGAGAAATGACATATTTGCCCCTGAGTTAACAAACCTCAGTTAACACCGTCTGAAAAAGTGAGTTGAAAAGATCATACTTTTTCATTTTTTTTAATTCTAATAGAAAATGATCGTGTCAAACATTTGACCCGCTTTTGTTTCAGCTATAAAAAATATTATTTTCCCCTTTGAACCCACAGTTGTCAATAGCGAGCGTAGCGATCGTTATAGCACGCTACGTAGCGTATAGGTCTAGGCTCGCTATTAGGGTTGTAGTGATAGATAGCGATAATAGCAACAATGTATTTTTTTGTTTTTTTAAATATAAATAGCAATTTAATTAGCTATAAAATAGTTGGATTTTAGGTTTCTGTTAAATATACATGTGAAATAGCATACATACCAGGGTAATAGGGTATTTTGATATAATATACATATAATTTTTTTTTATTTCTAGTGTATCGCTATGTAGCATATAGGTACCTTACGCTATTTGTCGCTATTCGCCATTAACAACTATGTTTGAACCATTTGTAAGTATATAGTCTAAACTGCCACCTCTAGATAAAATACAAAAGGCTGATGATGATTTTTTAGTAACTTACGAAACTAAGAATGCAAATGGTAAAAGGCTTTAAACATAATGCACGTTCACATAAACCGGTGCATTCTGTCATTCCAAACAAAATGCATATATCGTCTTATAAACTACAACTAATCTAACCTAAAAAAAATAACACTTTTTCAGTGAACCATATGCCACATTCAAGAAGGGAGCTACACGCCTACACATACCTTAAATCATCGATGTATTTTAAGGCCAAAGACCACTGCCACCCTTACCTGTGGTATATTTCTGATATCCTCTCTTCTATACGTTTTCTAATTTATGTTTTCTGGAGATAGAAAATAAAACTTTCTGAAAAACCGGAGCAATATTTTTGCAACAAAACATACCCTCAGCCACGGTCTGTTTTATGTTCTTTCCTTCTAGATCTTTTTCTGCGAGTTGTCCTCCTAAATCCATTGTCACTCCGATCTTGTAGCCAGTCCTCATGAAAAGTTTCATCATATGGAACAACACATCCATCAGTAAATGGTTCTCCTGCAGAACACAAAACTGATTTATTAAACTGCACTAAATGATGCTTTGTTATATGACAATAAGCATTAATTTTAGCATGTATATCAAACTAGTCCAAAAGATCAGGAGAGCATATGAAAAGAAAAAAAGGTGGGCGCTTCAGATTAAATAAGCTTAAGGTGCTTAAAATAGGCCTATTGGCTTTTAAAATATTCACATCCCATATGCCAAACACCCCCTTACAGTTGTCAAGTTCATGGCTGCAAAAAGTGAGAGGCTCAGAATAGATACTTAACTTGGTCTTCCTATGATTACCTATTGGTTTACTCATTTGCAGCTAGCGCAGTATCTAATATAATGAACACTAAGACTAAAGGGTATGGTTCGGCTCATCCCCGCGGGCAGTGTTGTAGAAGGCGCTAGGCGCTAGTCGGGCGGTGAGGTACAGCCTAGGGATTAATCGGGATTAATCGGGATTAATCGGAATGGGATTTTTATATGTATTTTTTCAAAATTATATATATATACCCAATAATATAAAAATAATACTTCAAAATTCACATAAATACTTCAAGTTTCAGATAGTATGGTTCGATTTTGACTGATTTTGACCAATTCTGACCGCCTAGGACCGCCTAGGACCGATTTTTTCCGATTTTGACTGATTAATTATAGGCCGATTAATCCGATTTTTGACCGCCTAGGGCCGCCTAGGACCGCCTAGGGCCGCCTAGGACCGCCTAGGACCGATTACCGATTAATTGACCGACTAGGCTAAAATTAATCAGTAGACTAGCGCCTAGCGCCTAGGCGGCGATTAATCGGCCGCCTAGGCCGATTTCTACAACAGTGCCCGCGGGGATGAGCCTCCACGTAGGCGGCTCGTGGGGGATGAGCCTCCATGATATTTGAGGGGGATGGAGGATGGGGCCCCACCTCATTATTTTATAATTTCCTAAGTTTTAATTTAATAAGTTAATAAAAACTTTATAAAAATTAAAAAATACAACATAAAACAACATAAATAATTTCATTTCATAACATAAAAAAAAATTACATTTCCTAAAAAAAAAATTACCGAAAAATAAAAATAAAAAATTACATTTCCTAAAAATGAAAAAAAACCTACAACGTCCACTTTTTCTTCACCTCTTCCTTCATCCTTCGATACACCTCTCGTTCCTCCTCCGGAACCGAGTCGAGATCCAATCTCATTATCCTAAAATCCTCCGCTCGAGCATAGTCGGCCGACACGTTTTTCTTGTGACTATATTTTTCGGCCGCAAATTCTTTAAACGAACGGAATTCGGAAACTTGACCAAAAATGAGAGGTAAAACGACTATCCCTATCAGAAACAATTGATAAAGGAATTCCATGTAAAGAAACAATTTCATTTACATATAATTTGGCTAGCTGTTCCATACTGAAAGTTTCTTTCATTGGTAGGAAATGAGCTGACTTGGTTAGCATATCTACAATCACCCAGATTGTATCATTACCTTTCTTTGTTTTGGGTAATTTGGTAACAAAATCCATTGTTATCAATTCCCATTTCCACACTGGCATTTCTAACTGCTGTAGCAAACCTGAGGGTTTCTGGTGTTCAGCTTTAACTTGTGAGCAAGTTAAACATTTGGAAACATAGGCTGCTATGTCCTTTTTCATTCCTATCCACCAGAAATTCTTTCTTAAATCCTGGTACATCTTATCACTTCCTGGATGCATCGTATATTTAGACTTATGGTCTTCTTCTAATATACGATGACGTAGGTTTCCTAATTTAGGTATCCACATTCTCTTTTCATGGAATCTCCAAATTCCATCTGTTACTTGTTCTAATTCTTTAATCATACCTTTTAGTTTTTCAGTATCATCTTTGATTACTGATTCTTGTGCTTTTCTTATCTGATCATTTAATTCTACTTGTAGATTTAGTTTAAGAGAACGTACCCTTTTTGGCTTTTCATGACATTTTCGGCTTAAAGCATCTGCCACTACATTTGCTTTTCCTGCATGATACTGGATATCACAATCATAGTCACTAAGCATTTCCATCCAGCGTCTTTGTTTCATATTCAATTCCTTTTGCCCGAAAACATACCTTAAACTTTTATGATCTGTGAATATGGTAAATATACTACCATAAAGATAATGTCTCCAAATTTTCAAAGCAAAAATTATAGCTCCTAACTCTAGATCATGGGTTGAATAATTCTCTTCATGATTCTTAAGTTGTCTAGATGCGTAAGCTATAACCTTTTGGCGTTGCATCAACACACATCCATAACCTAATTTAGAAGCGTCACAATAGACTACAAAGTCTTCAGTTCCTTCTGGTAACGCTAATATGGGTGCATGGGTTAATCTATGCTTAAGAATTCTAAAGGCTTCTTCTTGCTTTGGTCCCCATTCGAACTTAATGGATTTACACGTTAACTTAGTTAAAGGAATGGCCATTATAGAGAAATCTCGAATAAACCTTCTATAATATCCGGCCAATCCTAAGAAACTTCTAACCTCGGTTGGTGACTCAGGGGTTTTCCATTTGGTAATCGCCTCGATCTTTGTGGGATCCACATGAATTCCTTCATGATTAACTAAGTGTCCAAGAAACTGTACTTGCTCTAACCAAAACTCGCACTTTGAAAATTTAGCGTAAAGCTTTTCTTTTCTTAATAGACTTAAAAGTGCGTGCAAATGCTTTGCATGTTCCTCTTTACTCTTAGAATAAATTAAAATATCACCTATAAAGACAATTATGAATTTATCCAAATATGGGTTACATATTCGGTTCATCATGTCCATAAATGCGGCTGAGCCATTGGTTAAACCAAATGGCATGACAGTAAATTCATAATGGACATACCTTGTTCTGAATGCGGTTTTAGGAATGTCCTCTTCCTGTACTTTTAATTTATGATATCCTGATCTTAAATCGATTTTAGAGAAAAATCTAGCTCCCTGCAACTGATCGAATAGATCATCGATCCTTGGTAATGGGTACCGATTCTTAATCTTGACCTTGTTCAATTCACGGTAGTCAATGCACATACGCATTGATCCGTCCTTCTTTTTAACGAATAAAATCGGCGCTCCCCATGGCGATGAGCTTGGTTGTATGAATCCCTTCTCTAATAATTCATCTAACTGTTTCTTTAGTTCCTTCATTTCGGCTGGTGCCAAACGGTAGGGTGCTTTAGCAATTGGTGCTGTTCCTGGTAATAGATGGATTCTGAATTCGACTTCTCTGTCTGGCGGTAGTCCTGACAATTCTTCTGGAAATACATCTGAAAACTGAGACACTACTGGGATGTCTTTTAGTTCCTTTCCTTTAGTGTTAGTGATTATAGAAATCAAATATACTATAGATCCTTTTCTTATATAGCTTGCAGTTTTTATCACAGAGATGAATTCCGTGGATCTAGATGGTTTATCACCTTTAATTGTGATCTTTTCACCCTTTGGTGAATTTACTTGAATTGACTTTTGATCACATAAAATATTAGCTTTATTGGCTATTAACCAATCCATTCCTAATACAATATCAAATCCTGCCAGATCCATAGGATAAAGGTTTTCCATAAACTTTTGGTTTAAAAATTCTATTCTTGCTCCCTGCAAGATTTTAGAAATCCTAACCGTTTCTCCATTAGCTGTCTCTACTAGACATTCTTGTGGTAGTTTAGTTAATGACTGATTTAGAAGTTTGCAAAACGAAGTATTAATAAAACTTTGGTTTGCACCAGAGTCAAATAATACTTTAGCAAAAACATCATTAACTAAAAACGTACCGGCTATCACGTCTGGAATCATCTTGGCTTCATCTGCAGTCAGAACGAATGCTCTAGCATTTTTAGTGTTCTTGTTATTTGTAGCTGGAGCTAATTTTGGACAGTTTGGCTTGATATGACCTTGTTCTCCGCAGTTGTAACATATTCTATTGTTGGCTTTCCTCCTGCAATCTTCTTCCTTATGACCTGATATTTTGCAGAAATTGCAATATATGGAGCATCTTCCAGAATGCTTCCTTTTGCAATACTTGCAAATTGCAATAAGGTGCATATGTGGAACCTACATTTTTCCCACGGTTGGAATTTCTAGATCGGAATTCCTGGGAAAGTCTTTGAGCTAGGTTTCTCCTCTGATCTTCCTCTTTAGTTCGAATTAATTCATCTGTCAAGGTATTGGCTAGTTCTACAGCTTTTTCAATGGTTTGAAGTCTAGCTGCCTTGACTACATGTCTAATCTCCCCAATTAATCCCCAGATGTAACGGGAGATTAATACCGGTTCAGGTGATGCAAGGGTTGGTACTATTCTAGCATATTCAAAGAATGTGGTAGTATATCCCTTACTATCTACCCCAGGTCATTCTTAAGTTCAGAAACTTATTTGCTATCTGTTCCTTTTCATTGGGATGGCAGAATTTCCTTTCTACCATATTCTCAAATTCCTCCCATTCCATATTATAAATCCTATCACTTCCTCTGGACTGGAGGATAGTGTTCCACCATTCTAAGGCTGAGTTCTTAAATAGATTAGAAGCAAACATTATCTTGTCTTCTTCAGCACACTTGCTTATTTTTAAAACAGCCTCAGTCTTTTCTATCCAGCGTAGAGCTACAATATGTCCTTCATTGCCCGAGAATTCTATTGGTTTGCAGGACCAAAATTCTTTGTAAGAACAACCATAGGGCATGGTTCTTCTTCTTTTGGGAATGGGCACTTGAAGTACGGGTTCATTGTTCACGCTGTGTTCTGGTTCAATTGGTCGCTTACTGCTATGTTTACTTTTATTATTCGCTTCCTGAACCGTTTGAATAATAAATGGCATTGCATCTATAATTCCTTGTGCCACTATGTGTTGGATGACACTATTATCCACTTGGTTTCCATTGTTATTGATGCTCGGATTCTCATTAACCAAGTTAATGTTACTCTGGTTATCGTTATTCAGATTTTCTTGATTTCCTTCGTCGGCCATCTGAATTTTAAACATTTACCACGTATTAATATCACAAAATAATATTTAATATAGTCAATCACATGACACGCATTTTGGTCAAAAGCGTCGATCATTGCGACTTTACTCTATTCATATACTATGCATCTATTACATAACAGTACTGAAATTAAAATTACAATACCAACTGAAATAAAGTTACACTACTAGTAATAGGCATCCGTAGTTTTTTTTTCATACACATACACACATATTATATTATTTTATTATTATTATTACTACCGTCTCCACCATCACATTCATGGATATGGATTCATCCAAAAATCCATATTGCGCTCGTCATACTTCCAGACGAGTCGCTCTCCCACCTGTCTCATTCGTTCACTACTCTCTAAGATTTCCTCACCAAATGTCCTAAGTTCTTGTACGTTTTCTGCACTCATTGGGGGTGCAGGTTCTAGGACTGGGTTTGGAAACTGGGGTGCGGTGTCGCAACCCCCGATCCCTTATCTGTCCCGGGAACGGGCGGACGCGAACTCAGAATTTCGGTGGTACCAGTTTGTTAATTTGGAAGCGGAAATTACATCAGGACCGTAGTTAGGAAATGTTTATCAGAGTAAAACAACCATATTTGATATAAATAATCACATGGGTAAAAACCAAGTTTCTTATTACAACATGTTTATAGGGATAAACCCTATTTTATTGAATTTAAAACATCGTCTTTTAGGTAACTTTTATAGCCACATTTTTCCCAAGCCTTTAGTGCTCTCCAGCTGGCTTTTTACTAATTGGCTGTCACATTGTGTTACCTGAAACGCGTTTTAAAAACATTTGTCAGTGGGAAATACTGGTGAGTGAATCCCAGTTTAATCAAGAAATATTTTATTAATTAACACAGTATTGAGAGCGATCACATTGTTTATTTCTACACAATTACTCATTCAGTACTGTCAATCCTGACTTGTGGGTCATATTACACATTGGCTAACTCATTGTCCAATGGTAACGTGTTGTCGTCCCGACTTACTACTCACAGTGTAGTAAATTTTGTATACAAAACCCCAACATACCGGCAGTAATTGAAGAACTACAAAGACTCAATCACCGCTTAATCACATTGTAAAACATTTAAGGTTTTGTAAAACATTACAAAAAGTTTAACAAAAATAGGATAAACTCACATTGCTATCTTAGACTTCGCGTAAGGGTTTCCTGGGATTAATCTATAATTTACACAAATGTACATAGGTTAGTATAATAACCCTTTGAGTATATTAATGATACCCTCCCCGAGACGGTATTCCAACAACTACGTCGGGCAGAACCACGACAGTTGTTACGGAACCCTAAATCAATCGGGCAGCGTATCTAATACGAAACTGGGGTTATAATACTTACAACGGAGCAGAACCTCGCTAATTAGGGGGTATAATACTCGAATATAAATCCTACTATTCAGAAATTGAGATTGAGAAAGAAAGAAATGAACGACGGAAAATGAAAACCTGTTGCTTTCTTATATAGGTGCTGATCTCGGTTCTCTCGTGGCCCGCGTAAGCGTAGCCTAAGGGCTACGCGGCCCGTGTCAAAGCTAGTCAACGGACTAGCTTGTCCGGCTCATTAAGTACGTCCGCCACGATGCTGACACGTGTCGGCCTGGGGTGTTGCTGCGTTCTTAATCTCACGCGGCCCGCGTAAACTAACGGGGGGTCTTACGCGGCCCGCCTAGACTTAAAATTCATAGAAATCAGGTCTTAGCCTTAATACCGCCCGCGTAAGGGTTGGGGTGGGTCTACGCGGCCCGCTTCAGCTTAAAAATCAGATTCTTAATTATTTTAAATACTATTTAATGTATTTCGGGCTTGGTTTTCACATACGGGGTGTATTTTAAGATATATTGGGACATTTTAAAATATAATGGGGTGTCGGAAATTATTATGAGGGTGTCGGTTTATTGAGGATTGTTACATCCTCCCCACCTTATTTTAGAGCTCGTCCTCGAGATCTACTGGAACAATTGCGGATATTTCCTTTGCATTTCTGATTCAAGCTCCCATGTATACTCAGGTCCTCTTTTGGAGTCCCATTTCACTTTGACCAGAACTAATCTCTTATGTTTGAGATTCTTGACTTTCCTGTCTTCAATCTGTAGAGGTCTTTCTACAAACTTGAGTTGTTCATTTACCTCTATATCCTTTAAAGGTACTATTAGCGATTCATCAGCTAAGCATTTCTTGAGATTAGATACATGAAACACATCATGTATTCCTGCCATTTCCTCTGGTAGTTGTAGCTGATAGGCTACAGGTCCTATTCTTCTAATAATCTCAAAAGGTCCAATATACCTGGGACTTAGCTTTCCTCGTTTAATGAATCTTACCACTCCTTTCCAAGGAGAGACCTATAACAATACTTTATCTCCTATTTGAAATTCCAATGGTTTGCGTCGGTTATCAGCATAACTTTTCTGTCGATCACGTGCTGCTTTCAGTCGTTCCTTGACTTGAATAATCTTGTCGGTTGTTTCTTGCACTATCTCAGGTCCAGGTAGTTGCTTTTCCCCAATTTCTGCCCAACAGACTGGGGTTCGGCACTTTCGTCCATAAAGTGCTTCGAATGGTGCAGCATTGATACTTGTGTGATAACTATTATTATAAGAAAATTCTATTAAAGGTAAGTGATCGTCCCAATTACCTCCAAAATCAATTACACAAGCTCTAAGCATGTCTTCCATCGTCTGAATTGTTCTTTCGTTTTGTCCGTCCGTTTGAGGATGATAAGCTGTGCTTAGATTCAACTTGGTTCCCATTGCCTTTTGGAAACTTGACCAAAAATGAGAGGTAAAACGACTATCTCTATCAGAAACAATTGATAAAGGTATTCCATGTAAAGAAACGATTTCATTTACATATAATTTAGCTAACTGTTCCATACTGAAAGTTTCCTTCATTGGTAGGAAATGAGCTGAATTGGTTAGCCTATCTACAATCACCCAGATTGTATCATTACCTTTCTTTGTTTTGGGTAATTTGGAAACAAAATCCATTGTTATCAATTCCCATTTCCACACTGGCATTTCTAATTGTTGTAACAAACCTGAGGTTTCTGGTGTTCAGCTTTAACTTGTGAACAAGTTAAACATTTAGATACATAAGCTGCTATGTCCTTTTTCATTCCTATTCACCAGAAATTTTTCCTTAAATCCTGGTACAATTTATCATTTCCTGGATGCATCGTATACTTAGACTTATGGGCTTATTCTAATATACGATGACGTAGGTTTCCTAATTTAGGTATCCACATTCTCTTTTTATGGAATCTCCAAATTCCATCTGTTCCTTGTTCTAATTCCTTAATCATACCCTTTAACTTTTTAGTATCATCCTTGATTACTGATTCTTGGGCTTCTCTAATTTGATCATTTAAATCTACTTGTAGATTTAATTTAAGAGAACGTACCCTTTTTGGCTTTTCATGATACTTTCGGCTTAAAGCATCTGCCACTACATTTGCTTTTCCTTCATGATACTGGATATCACAATCATAATCACTAAGCATCTCCATCCAGCGTCGTTGTCTCATATTCAACTACTTTTGCTTGAAAACATACCTTAAACTCTTATGATCAGTGAATATGGTAAACTTATTACCATAAAGGTAATGTCTCCAAATCTTAAGAGCAAAAATTATAGCTCCTAATTCTAGATCATGGGTTGAATAATTCTCTTCATGATTCTTAAGTTGTCTAGAGGCGTAAGCTATAACCTTTTGACGTTGCATTAATACACATCCATAACCTAATTTAGAAGCGTCACAATAGACTACAAAATATTCAGTTCCTTATGGTAATGCTAATATGGGTGTATTAGTTAGTCTTTGCTTAAGAATTTTGAATGCTTCTTCTTGTTTTAATCCCCATTCAAACTTAACAGATTTGCAGGTTAACTTAGTTAAAGGAATAACTATTCTACAGAAATCTTGAATAAATCTTCTATAATA
>JARYGA010061267.1:0-84189 GCA_030545235.1 Helianthus tuberosus
CTTTGTTGTTGAAATGTTCGGAACAAATGATGGATATGATGAAAAAATTGTGTTGCTGTTTGATCCTTTGGATGAACTTCCTGATGAACTCTTTGCATTGAATGCAGTCTCAATCTTCGGTGACATGTTGGTGGTTTTATCACTGACCCCACCTTTGTAATGCTGCTGATGTCATCATTCTCAAGCTGTTTTCAAGCGAAATTATGAAAATTACCAGTTTTAGATCGATTTTAGGCCGGAAACTTTCAAGGCTTTGTTAAAACACTAATGCGCACAAGATGTGTGAAAATCAGGACATTTTGACCGTGAAAACAAGTTTAATTTGAAAAAGAAGGTGTAGAAATCAGAATTTGCAGCTGAATTGATAAGAACTCTTCTTCCTGAGCTCTGATACCACTTGTAGGATAGTTTTCAGACCCGAACGAGTCGATCAGAAGAGTTTTGCTCAGTACGAAAGGTGGAAACAGACGTACTGAGGTCAATTCAGCTAGAATATCACTTTAACTGTCGATATTATTGATATAATGACGTTTTACAGCGAGACGACACTTCAGCAGCACTTCGTTGCACAAACCGGAAAGATTACAAATGATTTCGCTTGGACATGTATTTATAGGGTTGTGATTTCGCTTGAATGTGCTATGTCTAGTTCAAGCGGAATCACCTATCTAATTTCGCTTGAACATGCCACTCACCCTATATTTGACATTTTCTCGTATTTCGTGCCCTGATCTATCTAAACACGTACAAGACTCGATACAAGACGAAGTCGACAGACGCATGCACCAACAACTTTGAAGAAAGAAAGGATCATCAACAATGGCGAACAGCTGGTGAATAAATCGATATTCCATTATCTAGACCGAATTTGGATTCCCATGCGTACCAACTTGCGACAAATTCTGCTGGACTGATGTGTGTCGGTGTATGTATATATTTATGTATATTTTTAGCCCTTTTTAACACTTTAGTCAATTTTTAAATTTATAAAACACGATATTTTACTAACACTAAACACACATATGGGCAAGTACACCCATCATGAGCATAGTATAGCGTTGGTAAGATACCGAGGATCACTTGGATCCGACTAGCCTTTAGCGTAGTATAGCGTTGGTAAAAACAGATAGACAAGATGAATCACTTGGATCCGAATCGCCTTTAGTGTAACCTTTGATGTTTTCTGCACTTTTTCACTTTTTAAGAGATTATCTTAGTTATAATAGTAGGCCCCTCTTTTGAAGGTGACGTTACCCTCAACCCAGTAGTTTGAGTCAGCAAGGATACAATCCTAAAGGGTTGGATTATTGGAAGATAATTAATTAAGTTATTAATGCATAATGTGGTAGGCCCCTCTTTTGAAGGTGACGTTACCCTCGGCTAAGTGGTTTGAGTCAGCAGGGATACAATCCCAAGTAGCCGGGTTAATATATTAATAGTAGTTTACATATGAGGGGATCAAGCCATTCGCACCCCCGCCATCCAATACCAGTGGGTATTGAAGGAGGTCCTAGTAAGCTTGACCCAGGTCCTTGAAGGATCTATACACTAAACAAGGCAAGAACCTTACCAAACCATTCCCTTAACCCCCAACCAGGTAGCCAACATATCTCCATATAGACCGTGGAGATATGAATGGTGTAAATCTTTTATTTTATATTGACAGTAAAATAACGCCAAGACACCACGGACAAATAATAAGGAAGTTTCACCTTCAACATAAGAAACTAGTTATTAACCTCATTAAAACGAAACCAAATAAAAAGTGCGAAAAGATTAAAAAAACAAAAGTATTAGACTAAATGCTTGTCTTCACCAAATGATGTAAGAGACTTAGGCAAACATGGCCTTTGATTGTCAAGAACTCTTACTATCAATCTTGGATCCCGAGACTACTACACACACTCTATGATGGATGATGGATGATGGTGGTGGATGTGGGTGTTGTGATGGTGGTGGAGTGTGGGTGAAGTTGGAGAGAGGTGGTTTGTCAAGGGATGCCTTTGAAATGAACCAAGCATCCCTATTTATAGCCTGCACAGAAGCCCGGACACAGCCCCGTGTCCGGTGGGCACGGCCCCGTGTCTATCCACTTTCTCTCCAAGATTTGCTATCAAGATTAATGCAGTTTGTCTGTATTAGTTGACCACAGCCCCGTGTGTAGAAGCGTATCTGTACTATCAAGATTTGCTTAGATTCTGTGAATCTTAGCGTTGACCATGGCCGTGTGGAGCTGGGCATGCCCCGTGTTGGGAAATAGAAGCTTCTACAACTTTGTCTTTTCTGTAGACACTTGGGCACGCCCCCGTGTCCGCTGGGCACGGGGCGTGTTCAGCCTTCTGATGTTTTGTTTTTGCTTGGGAAGATGCTGTCGAGGGGTCGGGCATGCCACGTTTGTTCCTTTTCTTGCATTTAAGTTAGATTTAGCTGCATTTTTGCTTCTTCTGTTCATTTACGCTCATTTAATCCTGAAAATACAAAAGGAAGACAAAAGCACACTTTTTCCAACATTAGTACTAAAAAGGGTTAGTTTTATGCCTCATTTGATGTAATTTATATTGATGCTTACACACATCAAATACCCCCACACTTGAATCTTTGCTTATCCTTAAGCAAAACTCTTTATAATGTGACTTACACACCCAAATGGAATGGGTAGAAGAGAAGTTTTGGGCTCGTCTAGAGTGTCGGGATTCAAAGATCTTTATTAGGTTTTATTTTTATGTTATTTACAATCCTATTCGTTATGATTTATTTAGAACATTACATAAGAGAAATTACTTATTTGGGCATAACATGCCTCTTTAAAATTCCATTTATATACAAGTTCACATACCTCACGGGAGATCACTCAACACTCGGCCAGATATGTATTTTTTTGTGAAACACTCAAGACTGGCGAGGAACTTACTTCTACCATATGCTTGTCAAGCAATCAATCCTCCTCCTTTTTAACTATAAACCTTTGTAAATATCAAGAGCGCTTTAGGGAAGGGTTAGGCTTGGGTTAAAGGTAGGTGGTTTTGGGTTAGTGGTTAGTAGAAAAGGGCGAAACACGTAAAAAGCGTTGGTTTTCGTAAAACATTTTGTTCTTGTGACTTTTTATTCAAACGAAGTATTTTTCAAACAAAGTTTCTTTTGAGGAACTTGTTTGCTTATTGCTATACTTCATATTATTATAAGAAAATCGAGCTTTTTACTAAAATAAAGGGTTTAAAATGAAAAAGGGTTTTGGTGCGTAAAGGGTGTTTGTTTTGTGGGTTTAGAAATGAAAATGTTTAGGCTCAAAGGGGTTAACTAGGGGGATTTTGGGTAGGTGGTAAAAAAGGAAAATAATGGCGTTGAAATAAAAAGTGTTAGTCCTAATGCCTCCATCATTTACTTACTTGGGTTTGAGTTGGTAAGGATCGGGAATGTATTGTCATGGCAAGTTCTAGAGTCGTAAGAAACCAAGCGGCTATTCACACAAGAAACGAAAAATGAGCATTTAGTTTAAAGATGTGTATTTGTGTGCTCAATTAAAGGCTCAAAACTCACTTTTTGTGGGAATGGGTTTTTAATGTGATCAAGTATATATAATCAAATTTTAACTAGATTTGTCATGCCGTTTCATAATTTTCTTATGTTGGTTCTTTTTATCACGACGCTATCGGTTGTAAATTTGTAAAAATATAACCTTTTTAGAACTTGTTATTCCCAATTTAAACCAATACAAGTAAAAAAAATGAAAAGTTTTTGAAAAAATTGGGTTATTTAGCGGTTCCAATAGAGTTTTGTGTAAGGCTTGTAATTAGGACTTGCAAAATACAAGGTTTTAGCATCCCCCCCACACTTAAATTACACATTGTCCTCAATGTGTCCCAAAAATAAGTTTTTAGGTTGATTGAATGTGTAAAAGGTGTGTTAAAAACAAAAATTAATGTTACTGGGCATCTGGACACGGCCCCGAGTCGGATGAGCACGGCCCCGTGGTCAGATTGCCAGTAACGAGAACTTACAGAAGGTGGACACGGGGGCGTGTCTGGTGAACACGACCCTGTGTTGGACAAAAGTCTGCATAAAATAGACAAACAACAAGTCTGGGCGGTGGGCACGGGGGCGTGTCGGCTGGGCACGACCCCGTGTGGACAATCTGCAAACAGTTAAAATAGGTTTCTTCTTTCGGTTCTGCTGTCCCGGCTTTAGTAGCACTAATATCTAGTGCTTAAAGCCTTGTAGGTACCTGTTTTACTAATAAATACCACACCAAACAATAACAAACATCCTAATTTACCAAAGTTTAATCATCCACATCACAAGTTAAAAAAGAAAAAAATGCAAAAAAGTAAAAAGTGTTAAGGGAAGTAAATTGTTCAACAAATGGCACGCAGGCCACACAATTGTTCATGAGATAAAAGGGTTAACCTGTTAGACCTCCAACCGTGTGATGCTACCTCCAACTCCTCCTGCTCAATCCATGTCCTCATCCTCATCATCATCGTCCCCTCCGTGGCCCGCCATATACTCCCGGATGTTCCCAATATCATCCTGCATGTCGGAGATATTTCTTTCTATCGCTCCGACCTGGGCGTATGTGTTGCTGGCCATGTTGTAGGTGTTCCTGGTGCACATAAGATTTTCCTGCAATAAATCATGTAAGCTCTGAAAGTTAGGAAAACCACCTCCTTGAGAGGAGGATTGACCCGGATCACCATGGTGTTGGTAGTGGTACTGAAGAGGAGGACGGATGTGTGGAGCGTGTAGGACTAGAGCTTCTTGAGGGTTCCATGCATGCCCTTGAACTGTTTGAAAACTGACCGTCCCATCATCCGCTTCATAGATCAAGTTCATGGAGTGGCAAATGACCATGTCCACTTTTCCCGACCACGGTCCCTTGTGAAAGGACCTCGACATCCGTACAAAGTGTTTGAAAAGGCGGTAAATCCACCCTCCAAACAGGATAGGAGTCGGGGGAGTAGCAAGTTGCTTCAAGTGCATGTTATGGAGTAGCAGGTATGGAACATCAAGGTTGACACGGTTGTGAATGCAATGGAGAACTAGCAGATCACGCTACCCTACAGCACCACCACTGTCGTGTTTCTGGCAGAGAGAGTAGCTGAGGACCCTGTGGATGTAACGGTAAAGAGGGTCTCTCAACTATGTGCTCTTAGTTCGGCTCGGGTTATAGAGACCCTCCCCGATTTGAGCCCAAGCAGCTTGGCGTTGATTTTATGGAAGCTCGCGGAGACCGCCGGTGTTCTCTTCATCTCCAGCATCTTCTTCCGAGTACAACCCGACTATTACCCCAAATTGTGCGAATGAGACCGAGTACAAGGTCCCTCCACAACGGAACTCTACCCCATCATTGTCAAATGGATCCGCTATTGGCTTAAGGACAAACGTGCTGTAAAATTCCATGTTGTATTCATGCACGGAGTGAAGCCGAGTGCAAAGAGCCACTCGTAGTGGGCCGGTGACAATGTTGTTGAAGCGGTCTATTTGGTTCACTGCCTCAAGAGTGTCCATGCACACTTGTCGGGGATTCTCTTCGGGCCTAGTTCTCAATACATCATACCGTGCCTGAGCAGCCAACTCACTTACGTTGAATCTGGTAAATTTCTTGGCCATCTTTGTGACACCTGTGCCTCCACAGCCATCAAACAAATACTGTATCAATGAAATATTGTATTTCATACTTTGGATTTGTATAAATATGTGTATCCTTTGCACATATCAATTCTTGTTCGATTTCAAGCTTTAAATCGCTTTCTGGAAGGTTATACGCGCACTGATGCGTAAATATAACCCGCTTAATGCAACGAATGCTCCGGAATAGTGAAATAGGCTTAACATGCCTTAAATAACCTTTACATAACTTAGAAATAAGTTTTGAAGGCTTTGGTATGGCAAAATCGAGTTAAATCGCTTACAGGGACTAAAGTTGACAAACTGCGAAAGTATGCCAATTTGAACTGTAACAGACATTCCAGATCATTGCCATAAGTTAAACATACCATAAATATCCTTTACATAGCTTAGAAATAGGCTTTGATGGGTTCGGTCTGCTAAAATAAACTTTGGCTCATTCAGGGACTAAAAGTGTCAAAAAGTGCATAAGTTTGCACTTTCGCGCATATCTTACGTTCTGAATACATCCGGACATCCAAAACTTTATGTGAGCACTAAAATATTTTATTTTAGTGTTTGGCTTGTCAAAAATCCATTTGTCGCGCAATTTGGATCGTTTTTCGCGCTTATGCGCATTCCGTCGTAATTAAGGGAACATCGCGAACGTACGACCAAACGAACCAACATCCGGCATATTTTTGAGCATGTTTCATGTCCACAATGTTTAGACATCATTTTAGGGCCTTAACGATGGCTTAACGGGCCTTAAACATGTCGGAAATGACCTTAAACCACAACAGGGACCTAAACTGTCATTTTTGAAACTTGGTTTCTGATCAGAAGGCCCAGTGTTGGTGCACAATGTCTAAAGCCTGCGTCTTTGTAATACTAGTTTAATGTATAGGGTCCAGATAGGTTATTTTGTATTAGTACAAGGGGTTAAAATGTAATTTTATGATTTTCAAGTTTGAGGTTCGCTTTTATGACATATGGTCATATAAGCGAACCAGGTTTGTTGTCTGGTTCGCTCTTATGGTCATGTCTTATGAGCGGACCACATAGTCTATATATACCCCGATGTGTTTTTCATTTGTAACGATTTTCTGGAACTCCAAGTCGAATTGCTGTCCGTACGGCAAACATTATCAAGTGAAGAAAAAGTGTTTTAAGTGTGATTCTTCTGTTTCTACTCATTTCTGTTACGTATTTCTTTGTATCATGCTGAAAATGTGTTTCCGCCACATTTTCAGTAAGCACTAGCTCTGATTGACTCACTCGAGAGGTCAATACTGATCCTACAATTGGTATCAGAGCCAGTTGCGAGTTAGTTTGCTAGATACGAAGAGTTTTACACGAACTTTTGTAGATCTGGACTGTTTGAACAGTGGAAATGGACTGAAATTTGGACAACAGGTGTTAAATACACTAATATCAAACCCTTGAAAGATTCGGTTTGAAATACGGCCTAAAAGTGATCTAAAAACCCTCGTGAAACTGGTTCGCGCTTACGTCATGTCGGGTCCGCTCTTAGTACAATTTTCTAGTCCGCTCCAAAGTTCATGTCTGGTTCGCTCTTGATGCAACAATCTGGTCCGCTCCAAGTATTAGTTCTGATTCGCTCTTAGTGCAAGTTGTGGTTCGCTCGTATGTTAGTTCTGATTCGCTCTTAGTGCAACTTTCTGGTTCGCTTCAGTGTCAGTTCTAGTTCGCTCTTAGTACAATATTTGAGGTTCGCTCGTCTGGTCTGCTTGAACTACATTTGTTCTGGTCCGCTCCAAAGATCATTTAAGGTTCGCTCGAAAGTGAACTGCCTGGTTCGCTTTTAGTGCAATATTCTGGTTCGCTCCAAAGTTCTGTGGTGGTTTGCTTAGTATTACTTCTGTGATTAGCTTATTCAGCCATTGTGGTTTGCATATTCAGAATTGTTTGAAACATTTCTTTAGTACAACTAAAAATGGAAAGCCAAGATTTTTACAACATGTTTTCGGGAGTTGGTGCGGTACAAAGTCCAGCTAGCATCATGCAAAATGTTAACTTAGAAAACGAACTGGGAACAATGCAAAAGCCTCCTAAACTCATGAACATCGACGAATATTCAAGTTGGGCAGGAAGATTTAAAACGTGGGTTCAAGCTAATCATTTTGAGAGCTGGTTGAAGATTGATGATGTGTATGTACCTCCTGTTAATGTTATGGGTCATCCGAAAGTGATGGGAAGTTTGACCCAAACGGAACAAGCTGACTTTAAGGCTGAAAAGAAAATGATGAGCATCCTTCAACAAGCAATTAAGGAGGACATCTTGGTACTGTTACATCACGAAGACAATTCAAAATCTCTTTGGGATAAATTGTTATTAAAGTTTGAAGGAAGTGGAGAAATGATGAAAAGCAAAAAGGCATTGATAAACAAGCAGTTTGACATTTTTACGGGAATGAAAGGAGAAACCACGAAGCAATTGATTGAACGATACTGTCATTTGGTTTTGGAGATGGGAAGATTGAAGATAACCAAGACAAATGAAGAATGGATCGACAAATTAGCAGACGCATTACCTTATGATGAATGTGGAACGTATCTGATGGTGTTAAAGAACAAAACAAATTTTTCTAGTATGAATCTGAGTGGTTTCATTGAGAAAATTGAGGCACATGAATTGGAACTAACAAAGATTAAACAAATGAATTCAGCAAATGTGCAGCAAGACATATCTCTGTATTACAAAGGAAGTATTCCTGGAGCAACAAATCAAAGTCCAAAGATACAGACGAGTTTTAGTGCTGATACAAATTTGAGTGGTTCTACAAACACTCCACCATCAAACAAGCCTTCACCATTTGTGAACTATGATCCAAATTCCAAAGCTCAAGAGCAGTCTTCACCTCAAAGCTCTACAAGTTCAAATAATCAGGCTTATGTTTCTGGGGTGCATTGCAACATCGCGGTGAATATTAAGAATGGAAATGAAATTACTGAAACTGCCGCGAGACAACACATTGCAGTACTTGCTTCCGTTCTAGAGGCTTATGAAGGCTTAGTGGCGGGTAGGATTGGTAATCCTGATATGACCAAAGAGGATTACGACCAGATAGACCCGGAGGAGCTTGAACTGATTGATATAAAATGGGGCATGGCAAGTTTGGTTAGAAGAGCACAACGGTTTATGGAGATCACAGGTAGAAACAGTCTCTCAGGTCCTGATCAGAAATTAGGGTTCGATAAATCGAAAGTTACATGTTTCAAGTGTAAAGAACGGGGTCATTTTAAGAGAGAATGCCCGAATCGTGAAGTGAACAATCATCAGAACCCTTTCACAAAAGATTACTACAAGCAAGCCATTTATCATCGACCAAATCAACAGCCTACTGTTCAAAGACCACAAATTGAGAATAAACCAGAAAAGGCGATGATCGTGAATCAAGACGATGAGAAGGTAGCTGCAGGGTTTAGTTGGGATAAATATATTCCCAATAGCAATGAACAGGCTATGATGGCTGAAGTTGTTGAAATTTCTGAGATAGTGTCTGAACCGGAAACAGTTACTGAAGATGTTTCTGTAGTAGTTGAAGAGTTTGTTACTGAAAAAACAGAAAATTTTGAAGAAATAGCTGCTGAAGTTCATCAATCTCAATCTGATCAGGAGGTATTAGCTGGTTCTTTGAGATCTATCATGCCTCCTAAAATTTTTGAATCTTTTGCAGGTTTCTTTGAAGAACCAAGGACTGGATTGTGTCCAAGATATGATGAAAAGAAAGAATTTGTTGAAGAAATGATCGATGTAACAAAGGAAATGAACGAAGACACTTTGAAAGAAATTGCTGACAAGGCTCTCATGGCGAAACTGAGAGAGGTAGACTCAGAATCTGAGGAGTCTAAGTCTGTCAGTAGTGAGTTTGTCAAACGAGAGGAATCTGGAGTTCAGGGAAACGAATCAGTCAAACTGTCTGGGTCAGAGTCTGAAAATGTCGGTAAACAAGATGTGAAAAATGTTTGTCATGAACAGGTTGTTGAGAAAGTTGTTTCAATTCCTGGAACACCATGCCAGAAGTGTTTACAACCGTGCATGGAGTGTCTTGAGAAAGACACAAAGTATCAGGAAATGAAACATCATGTAGACATGCTAAAATTTAATCTGAGCAAAGTAAAAGAAGCATATGACAAATTGGCTAACTCTATCAAAATGATTCAAGATGAAAGTCTTGAAAATGACAAAGCCACGAAATTGCTAAAATCAACTGTTTTGGATAAACAAAAAGAAATCAATTTTCATTTGGACACCATTGCTTCATTAAAAAGGGAATTGGAGTTAACAAAAATTGAAAATGAAAGAATTGATAAGAAGTTGATGAGTTATGTAGCATCTTCATATGTGATTGAACAGATTGTCCCAAAACAACCTGACGAAACACCAGTCTTTAAGAGTATTCCACCCCCAATGTGGAATCATTACACACAGAAATATCCAGATGGGGTGGAAGCTGCTTTGAATCTGAAATTGAGATCAATTGAGGATGATTTGCCTGAAAGCATCGATGTTACATTCTCTGCATCTGACACCGACAACGAATCACAGGTTATCAAAACCGTTGTCGATCAGGTGTTAGATGAAGAGATTGATAATTCTGAGAAGTCAAAATCTGAGAAAAGTGTTACAGATTCTGAAGATGAGAGTAATTTCTTGGAACGGTTCATACCAAAATCGGACAAGAGTGCGAATGATGATTCGATTATGGTAGTATATACTATGATTGGAACAGACAAACTTTATTCCGATTTCGAGTATCCTCTTCAGAATGTGAAAATTGAGAATGTTGAGAAAGTTTTTAGGATGATTGAAATGAACATTGATGAGGTTAATAACAAAGAATTCTTTTCAAAATCTAAAAAGTCATTTGTTACAACACGTGTCAACAAATTTGGGAAAAAGGAATGGGAAGGTAATGGTAACAAGAAAAATGGTAACAACTTTAAAAACAAAGGAATTGGTTTTGAGAAAAAGTTGGCTAAAGAGGTTGTCAAGCCAAAAGATAAAATGAATGATGTTTTTGTTGTTGGACCAAGTGTGGATGATGAGAAGGAATACATTTTTAGTCAAAAAGCAGTTGACGATTTCAATACAGCGAAGAAACTGAAAGAAGAGTCGTTCAAGTCAACTTTTGTCGAGTATGATAAAAGAGTTTGCTATCGCTGTAATGAAATCGGACACATGGCAAAACAATGCAAGAAAATTTTTGAAAAACATGTCATTAAACCATTTGTTCAAAAATCTCAATCTAAATCATCCGTTAACACAAAGGGCAAAAAGCCGATGGTTTCTCCAATTCGCATTTTGAAAAGAGGAGAATTTTTGAAGTTGGAAGATAAGCCGAAATCGACATTTGAGATTGGTGAATCTTCAAAGTCTCAAAAAACTTCAAAGATTTATCCAAAAACAAAAACTTTCGAAAATCAATCATGGGTTGCTAAGTCAAAAACATCGATCGAGGAGAAAAAGATGGAAAACATTTTGAAGAATGAAACAAAAGTTTTTGAAACTAAATCACAATCAGTTGAGGTGAAGAAAATGGAGAATGAGTTAAAGTTTGATTCAAAAGCTTTTAATCCCACTATTCAAAATATTTTCGGAAAAATGGTTGACAGAAAAGTCAAAGGAGTAAAGGAATTTTATGAATCAAAGGTGGGTGTTAATGATAATCATAAATTTGAATTTGAACTTGACAAGTTTCTTGCAGATTTTGAGTCAGAATTTCCACCAATAAAAAATGAAGTAAAACAAAAAGTTAAAACTGATGTTCTGAATGTCACATTTGACTTTCCTAAGATTGATGAGAAGTGTGATGTAGTGTTTGGGAGTGTTTCAGAAGTCAAAAAGTCATGGAGTTCATTGTTTGAATAAATTTGTTATGATGTTTGTAGGGGCTGCCCAAGTCTATATTGTCAAAATGGATCATGGATAGTGGCGCTTCACGACATATGACTGGGACGCTTGCTTTGTTATATGATGTCAAATCTGTAAATGGAAGCTATGTTGGATTTGCCGGTAACCAAGGTGGAAGGATCGTTGGTCAAGGAACGCTGTCAAATGGCGTGATTTCATTCGACAAAGTGAACTACATAATAGAGTTAACAAACAATTTACTCAGTATTTCACAAATCTGTGATAAAGATTTTAGTGTACATTTTACAAAAACTGAATGTGTGGTTTTGAAACCAGGGTTTAAAATCCCTGATGAGATGGTGCTGTTGCGTGCTCCACGGGAGTATGATCTTTATTATCTTGATATGAACATCGCAACTCCAACAACTCATCAGAAACAGTGTTTTGTGTCAAAGTCTAAAGCGACAGAAAAAGATTCAATAATGTGGCATCGTAAGATGGGTCACATTCATGTTCGTAAAATGAACTTTTTGGTACATAATGATTTGGTTGATGGTGTTAATTTGAAGAATTTTCACTTAAATGATGATTGTGTAGCTTGTAAAAAGGGAAAGCAAACTCGGAAGTCACACCCATTGAAGATGGTGAATACAATCAGGTTACCTCTTGAGAGATTGCACATGGATCTCTTCGGGCCTGTCAACGTAAAGAGTATCAGCGGAGACATATATTGCTTGGTGGTGACTGATGACTTTACGAGATTTTCTTGGGTAGTGTGCTTGGAACGAAAAGATCAAACTTTTGAATCTTTGATGGTGCTTTTCAAAAAGATGGAAACGGTGTATAAACTGCCAATCCGGAGGATTCGGAGCGACAACGGAACGGAATTTAAGAACAACAAGATGTACGAATTCTGCAACGAGAAGGGAATTCTTCATGAATTCAGTGCCCCGTACACACCACAGCAGAACGGCGTAGCTGAACGAAAGAATAGAACCCTGATCGAAACCGCTCGTACTATGTTGGCAGATTCAA
Source organism: Helianthus tuberosus (assembly GCA_030545235.1). Taxonomy (NCBI): domain Eukaryota; kingdom Viridiplantae; phylum Streptophyta; class Magnoliopsida; order Asterales; family Asteraceae; genus Helianthus; species Helianthus tuberosus. The sequence continues at coordinate 12,518 of JARYGA010061267.1, forward strand.
AGCTTCCAATTTTCTTCTGGAGTGAAGCAGTTTCAGCGGCTTGCTATACATTGAATAGAGTTCTGACAGTGAAGAAATATGGAAAGACTTGTTTCGAGTTGTTGCATCGCTATAAGCCAAATCTTGAGTTCTTAGAACCTTTTGGATCTTCGTGTACTTTCATAGATGTTGATGGTAAATTCGGAGCGAAAGCGAATGAAGGATTTTTCGTAGGATACGCTAGCCCGTTAAAAGGGGTATTTGTACCGTGTCTGGGGAAAGTGATTCAGGTCCATCATGTGGATTGTCAGAAGCACACGCCATCGCAACAACTTCCCGGACAAAGATTCCTATTTGACTACGATAAACTCTGGGAATCGTTTCATTTGCCATCCGAGCCAAGTGAGGAGGAACTTGCTCTCATGTACTTGTATCAGCAAAGTCACTTGCAAGAGCCGGAATCTAGACCGCTAGATGTTCCTATACCCACCGTGGGTACTCATGATGATGAAGCCGGACCAAGTGGAACCGTTCATATACCACCAGAGGAACCAGAGGAACCAGCTCCGTCATTTGACGTTTCTGACGACTCAGAGGAGGAACCCGCTCCTACCTTTGACGAGGAACCAAATGAGACATCAGAAGAGGCTGTAGATCAAATCATTGATCTTGATATTTCAAATCTGGAATCGGAAGTTGTGGTGCCTGATACTGGGATGCCACGGACCCTGTCTTACCATCCTTCAGAACAAATTATCGGCGATCTACAGAGTGGTGTCAAGACGAGACATCAGATAGACCAAGCTTTTACATGTTTTTATTCAGATATTGCTGATTTGCAAAAAGAAGTCTCACTCAAATGTTTTATTTCGCAGATAGAACCCAGGACCTACAAAGAAGCATTGACTGAAGACAGTTGGGTGAATGCTATGCAGGAGGAATTACAACAGTTTGAGAAATTGGGCGTCTGGAGACTTGTTGATCTACCAAAGAATCAGAAGTTGATAAAGACGAAATGGGTGTTCAAATGTAAAAGAGATGATAGAGGAGTCGTGGTGAGGAACAAAGCACGATTAGTGGTACAAGGCTTCAGTCAGCAAGAAGGCATCGACTATGATGAGGTTTACGCGCCCGTGGCTCGACTTGAAGCTATCCGGATCTTTCTGGCATTTGCGTCATGGAAAGATTTCAAAGTGTACCAACTTGATGTGAAATCTGCTTTTCTGTACGGAACGATTAAAGAAGAGGTGTATGTGGGACAACCGCCGGGGTTCACAGATCCACAACACAAAAACAAGGTGTTTCTATTGGATAAAGCGTTATACGGACTTCACCAGGCCCCGAGAGCCTGGTATGAAACTCTTTCGACCTACTTGCTGGACAACGGGTTCACAAGAGGAGCAGTAGACAGCACCTTGTTCACGAAAGAAGAAGCAGGTCACTTGTTGATTATTCAGATTTATGTTGATGATATAATTTTCGGTTCCACCAACGACGATTTGGGTAAAGAGTTTGAGAGAGTAATGAAGAAGAAGTTCGAAATGAGTTCGATGGGGGAGATGAAATTCTTCCTTGGGCTGCAGATAGAACAAATGCCCGATGGAATCTTCATTCACCAGTCAAAGTATGTAAAGGATGTGCTAGATAAGTTTGATATGACAGATTGCAGTCCTGCATCAACCCCCCTCGCACAGAACCATGGTATTTGTCCGGATGAACAGGGAGTGAAGATAGATGAAACGTTATACAGATCGATCATTGGGTCTTTAATGTATCTCACAGCTTCCCGTCCCGACATCATGTACCCGACATGTCTGTGTGCACGATATCAGTCGAATCCGAAGCAATCACACCTGACGATAGTTAAACGCATTTTACGGTATTTGAAGGGTTGCCCAAGCATCGGCTTGTGGTATCCTCGTTCGGGTGATTTTACTTTATCCGGTTTCGCTGATTCAGATTTTGGTAGCTGTAAACAGAACGCAAAGTCCACCACTGCTGGGTGCCAGTTCTTCGGAACTCGGCTCGTTACCTGGCAGTGCAAGAAGCAAACTGCAGTTGCGCTCTCCACGTGTGAGGCTGAGTACGTTTCAACCTCTAGCTGTTGCTCGCAGATCCTCTGGATCCAATAGCAGATGCGCGACTTCGGTTTACAATTCTTGGATACTCCGATATTCGTGGACAATGAAGCGGCCATAAATGTTACTAAAAATCCGGTTCATCATTCGAAAACAAAACACATTGAAATCCGTCACCATTTTATTCGAGATTGTCATGAAAAGAAATTAATACGGATTGAACATGTGGGCACCGATGATCAGAAAGCTGATTTTTACACTAAACCGTTTGACAAAAAGAGATTTTATTATCTTTTAAAATTGAATGGGATGAAAAATCTGCAATCTGGGAGGGTTGTTGAATGTGAAGCCGAGTTGGGCGGCGATCTGACGTGAACCATACCGTGTTGTCAATTTTGTTTGTACAGTTTATTTTCTGCTTTTCGATAAAAACAAAAACACAAAAATATGTTTTTCTTTTTAGGGGGAGAAAGTTTGCAGAAAAATACAAAAACATGATAAAATCTATAAAAACCAAAAACATTTGAAAAAGTAAAAATGAGTTTGTGTATAAAAGGGAAATGATAGTACATCAGCTAGACAGGTGCAGTACGCTAAAGAAATGGAATGTATAAAATGCAATTAAGCAGTCTCACTAAAGATGTGCCGATAGGTTTTCACAAAATCAGTAGATTAGTTTGGGATATAAACATAAAATTTACTTGCATCTACGTGGGGAACACCTCCAGGATATATAGGTAACCCCTGAAATCCTGTTTGAAGGGTCCCATATTCTGAGATACTAGGTCTTTATGCTTAGTGATATCTGGGGTATTATCCCGGGACTTCTGATTTTGCGGAAGCAATGGCCTAGTCCCCGGAGAATACTTTACGCTGCTTTGAAATATAAGCCTCCCCTCAGCATAAAAAATACATTGCAAAATTGTTAATCATGTGCTGTTGTAAAGAAGATCCCCAAAGGGGACCCACCAAAAGTCGAAGCCGTCATCTCTCTGCGTATCGAAAGATCGACCTGAGCTCTCACGGCCCTCGCAATTAACCCCTTACAGATATCATCTAGGTATATTCACCTGTAAGATTGAATACTGGGGTCTGGATACGGGAGTATATACTGAGGTGGGACACATGTTGGTGTTTAAGTCTTAAAACACTAATTCTGTATCCCGGACATATTGAAAGTTTTGTGAGAATTTAAGAGGATCAGTATATCGGCAATCTACGTGAATTGTTTAATGCTTAAAATGATATAATAGCTTAACGGTACTTGTATTTAGTCAGCAGCTGATATGATCCCTTGACACGCTCACAAAAAGATTGTGTGTATTGTTTTAAATTTTTGTACAGCTTAAAACCCAAAAAGATTTTAATTTCTTATTTCATTTTCGACAACTGACATTGGGAATCGGAAGATCAAAGCCTATGTGCAGATCATGTTAGTATTTGATGAGGATTGGGTAAGTTGTGATTGCAAACAAAGGATTGGTATGATGTTTGAAAGATAAAATGTGCAAATGTTTGAATCGTTGAAAAGTTCATTAATTTGAACTGGTTTTTAAAACAAAACGACAGAGTACTTCATAAAATTGATCAACCAGGGTCATTAATTTGAACTTGGTAGGTCAATCAGCTGTCCAGGGTCATTAACTTGGACTTGGTCAACTGGGTGTCAGTATGTGAAATCGAAAATCTGAAAAAAAAAAAAGGATTATAAATATTTTTCTTGAAAAAGTAACATTGAGGTTTGCTCTTATGACAAGTTTGAGGACCGCTTTTATGTCAAATTAACTTTGTGGTTCGCTTATATGTCAAGTCGAATAAGCGAACCAGACCCCATATAAAAGGTATGGTGGTCCGCTTTTTCTGCTAAGATCTTGGTCCGCTCATACGTGTCTCTGAGGCGTTTTCGAGCTATACTCGTGATTTCTTGCTGATTGAATCTCGTTTTTCACTTGATTTTGATAGATCTCTACTGATTACATCATGGGCAAGGTAAGTTTTCTTGAAATTATATCTTTTGAAGTAAAATCATGTCAGTCGGTATGTTGGTGTAAACGGATCATGTTTTAAGCCTTTGAATGTCATATTTGCTTGAAATAATTGTTGTTTCAGTGTCGTATGATGTTGTTGATAGTGATATTACATGTTAATTGCAGTGATTTGAGTGTTAGACATAGGTTATCGATAGTGCATATTTTCAGTTCCAGATCTAGGATGTTTTAGGTCAGTATAACAAAATCAAAAGGTACCCTTTGTCTCGGAATTATGTGTAGATTGTGTTTTTGAAATCAATTTTAGGTTTTAAGTAGTTTTTTTTACAAGATTCGTCATGTTTCTGAACCGCTCATATTTCATTTTGCTGAACTGCTCATATGTTATTTGGCTGAACCGCTTATGTGACATTGTCTGAATCGCTCATATGTTATTTGGCTGAACCGCTTATGTGACATTGTCTGAATCGCTCATATGTCATTTGGCTGAACCGCTTATGTGACATTTTCTGAATCGCTCATATATCATTTGCTGAACCGCTTATTTGTCAAGATCAGGTTCGCTCATTGTGTCATAGTTGAGGTCCGCTTATTTGGTAAGAAACAGCGTATGGTTCGTTTTTAGGAACATTTAAGGCCCGCTTTTAAAGCAGAATATTGCTGGTTAGCTTATAGAGCTAGGAATGGTTTGCTTTTTGTGCATTTTTTCTAAGTGGGTTTGTTTTTTTAGTCAGTATAGTGGTTTGCCTACATGATTGTGAAATGTTGGTTTGCTTTTAAAATAAATATGCAGGTTCACCTTTTAGTCAGTAATAAAACATGAGAAATTTTTCTAAGTCTTGATTTCTGTTGTTGTTGTGCAGGCATCGTCAAACACGTTATTTGATCCAGTACACAACAGTTGTATTGATTTAGATGTGGAGAAGTGTCCTTTATTGTCAGAGTTCAGCAGCATCTTGGATTATATGAATCGTATTCCAGTAAAGAAAGCAATGATTGATCAAAGGCCATTGTATAAATCACATATTAGTCGATTCTGGATAAACGCAAAGTATGATGAGGAAAGCAAAGTGATATCATCAGTGGTGGAAGTGAAAGGAAAATTGGAGACTATTTTGGTGACTGAAGAATTAGTTCGAGAAGTTATGGATTTTCCTGATAAGGCTGATTACCCCACAAGATTTCCGGAACGTTTGGTGAAGGGATGTATTCTGAGAATGGGATACAGAGGGGCTTTGAACACCGGAAACTACTTGAAGTCAAAGTTTCAAAAATCTTTCAAGTTCTTAATTCATTGTATTCTTATTTCATTGAGTCACACAAAGGGCAGTTATGATCAAATGAGAGATTACCAAATGAATATGTTGACAGCATTGGTGTTGAATAAAAGATACAACTTTTCACATATAGTTTTTCATTATATGGTGGAGAATATCACGTCAAATGTTAGAATCTGGAGGTATCCGCGTTTTATACAAATGATGATTGATCGAGCATATCCTGAAATTGATAGAGACATTCAGGATGATCTTCTTGTTCAAGCTCACATGTCTAATATCTCTTTGAAGAATCTGATTCAGTATCATCCTAATCATCCAGAGCCTGATCTAGTGATTGAAAACTTTGGATTGCTTAAAGATGTGAACTATGTGGATCCTGATCCAGAGAATCATCAGAATTGGAGAAATCAAGAAGAAATGAAAGAGGCGTTGTATGCTGTAGAGTTGAAGATACTTGATAATTTCAAATCAACCAAGAATGTGTGGTATGTAAAGGAGTTGGGACGCAGACGTAGACTTGTAACTCCTGTAGCTGAAGGTGAAGGTTCTTCTTCAAAACCGAAGAAGAAACAAAAGAAGAAAAAGCAAACAATGTTAATTGATGAAACAGATGATAATATTTCTGAGATGAATGTTGAAAATGAACAAGAAATGATTGGTGCTGAAAATATTGAAATAGAGACAGATTTATTTACAACAGAAGCATATTTTGTTGATAGAATTGTTGAAAAATTTACTTCGGATGTTCAAAAGGAAAAAGAGAAAGTTGTAGATAATGTTGAAGGTGACGATGTTGATAAAGACACTACTAGTTCTTCTAGTACGTCTGAATATGTAGTGATTGATGCAAAAGAACGTGAAAGGCGAATGAGAGAAGAGGTAGAACAAGAAAAGTTGATTAAAAAGAGAAAGAGGGAAGAGAAAGAAGATGCACCTTATGTACCTTCTCCGGAGCATGTTTCCATGTCACAATCTACTCCGAGAGGTAAAAAGAAAGCTGCTAATCGAAAGAAAGCTACACCAAAGATTAAATTATCAAAGCGTCCTCAGAAAATCATGCAAACACATCTTACACCTCCACGTCAACCTACACTTCTGCAATCTCCAATACATCAATCTCTTTCAAGACAACCTACTCCTTCATCACATTTAACACCATCACCACAAACTGAACTACAACATCAACTATCACCAATCCAATCACCAATACTTCAATCAACACACATATCACCTCCAAGACAACTCACACCACAACATGTTTCACCATTTCAACAAGAACCACCAGTTACTTTATTGAATCAAACATTTCAAACACCACCTTCTTCACAACCTATCATTCACACTACACCAGGTTCTTCAGGGTCAAAAAGTTTTCCATCTGTTCCGCCAAACATAAGCACTGGGTTTGACGAATTTAGAGAGTTAGATTTTGTGAATGATTTTCAGTTGAAAAGTGTTGAAAAGAAAGTAGATGATGTAATTGCTAAAAATAAAAGGTTGGCAGATGAAAACATAAAGATTGTTGATAGAGAAAAGATTCTTGCTGGTAGGGTGCAGAGGTTGGAAGGTGAAAACAAAGTGTTGGAACTGAAAGTTGAAGTTGGACAGACTGAAATCGACGTGTTGAAAGTTCGAGTATCCGAATTAGAAGAAGAGAAGAATCGTCGAGAGAGTGAAATTGAAGATTATAAGTTGAAGAATAAAGAACTTAGAGCTGCTAAAATGTTACATGAACATAAAATTTTCATGCTGAATAGAGTTGTGGAAAGCATGATAGAGACAACAGTGGAACAGAAATATGAAGAGTTGAAGTTACAAGACCTTCGTGTGGAACGTCAAGAAGAATTAGAAAGGCAGAAGAAAGATAAGGGTAAAGGAATAGAAGGATGTTCTGAAATGTCTATTGTACCTTCAATGGTAATAGAAAATCCTGAGCCTATATCTTCAGTTCCTGGTGTAATCGAAGAAGAAATTTCAACGCCTAAATTAATAGATGAAGAGGATGATGAAGATGATGATGAAGATGAGGATGATGATGAGTTTGTATACACTGCAAGCAGTGACAGTTCTGAAGGTAATGATGATGATGATGCAGCAGGAGGTTCAGGTGTTAGAGTGAGTGATGCTTCAAAAGAAAAAGTTGTTGAAGATTTGTTAAACAATACAGTCAATGAAGAAAGTAGTGAAGCGGAGAGAAAGGGGGAGTCGAGTAAAACACAGATTGTAGAGCATCATGAACCTTTGTTCTTGTGTTTAGATGAGTATAGGGAGATGCTGAAAGATGTAAATCCTGAGATTCAAATTAACCTTGAAGCAGATTTGGAATCGTTTGATATCAATAAACAGCAAGATTATAAGTATGATTATGTTGAAGATGCTGATATCTACGATAGAGTTGAGATTGAAGAATGTTCGGATAATGAAGAGACTCCTGAAGATACTTCAAAACTTCCAACGTTAATGGAGTTCTTTACTGCAGAAAATAGAGATGAATTACGTCAGAAAGTGACTGAAGCGGTGAATAATAACGTATTTGAATGTTTGAGGAAAGAAGCTGAGCAAGAAGACCAAACTAATGTTGATAAAGAAAGTCAATCAAAAGCTGAAGAAATTGATCGTTCTAAATGGTTTAAAGATTCTCATGAAAGAAAATACAAGAGGCCGCTGAAGTTCTTTCAACGAGATCGAAATATTTCGCTTGGTGATATCATTAGTTGGGGTTTTCTTCCACAAGTTAACGCTTATGCTATTCGAAGAGAATATGGCGTCCAGTATTTTGCACGGTTATATGATATAATGTCATTACCGTGGTGGGACGTTGATGAATTAGCAAAGGTGAGAGTTTTGGAGTATAAAGTGAGAAAGAATGATACTGCAATGTGGGGTTACATCAAATATGAACAATTGAAGCCTTTTCGAAAATGGAAGCCACATCGACCAAAGCGTGTTCAGAGTGTTAATCCAGAAACTGGAGCTGTAAAAGTTATTCTGAATGTGAAGCCTCCACGTACAATGAAGACAATTCCAATGCCAGAAATGGAGCAGGATTTTTATAAAGGCTTTATTGAATGGGTTTACAGTTGTAGAACAACTGAGGCAATAATCACGTACAGAGCTGGTGGAGAGCTGAACGTTCTGCTTTATTTTCTTTGCAAAACAACTTCAACAAAATAAAGAAAAAGTGTTAACTCCAATTCCCTTTTGGTGTTTTCTTTGGAGTATAATGTTTGTCCGTACGGCAAACATTATCAAGTGAAGAAAAAGTGTTTTAAGTGTGATTCTTCTGTTTCTACTCATTTCTGTTACGTATTTCTTTGTATCATGCTGAAAATGTGTTTCCGCCACATTTTCAGTAAGCACTAGCTCTGATTGACTCACTCGAGAGGTCAATACTGATCCTACACCCAGGCGGCCCGCGTAAGCCCAGGGTGATCTCTTACACGGCCCGCGTCAGACTCCCAGACCAGATTCAATGTTTTAACAGGCTGTTAACAGCTGTATTACCCACAAAACCACCTTGCACATGGTATTTCTCAATACTAGGGGCTCAAATGGTTTTGTAAAACCATTTTCTTGAGGTGTATGGCAAAGATCAAAGCACGGTTTCCAAGAAACGATCTTAACGGCTCTCCGAACACTACAAATACCCAACCCCCCTTTCTTGCAAAACCCACAAAATCTGATTTCAGAAGCTCTAAGTTGAAACCATTGTTTTATACCTGAGCTACTTGGATCAAGATTAGCTTTCGGGGACCCTTTGTAAGTATTCCTTCGTTCTTTTATTGCTTTTCGAGTCCGAAAGTCAAACTTTGTTTGAATTTCTACATTGACCAGTTTATGGTCAATGCGAAGTTCGTTTGAACTTCGCAACGTGAGCGTAATCACGATGGTTATAGTCCCTAGTGACTATGCCTACTGATTACCACGTTGTCTAGGGTCGTAAGGGTAAGCGATCTAATAAATCGCTTATACCTTCGAACCCGACCCATTTGGTCGATCATTAGGGTCCGACCAAACGCATTAGGTGACCATAGCACATAGGGAATAACCTTCCGAGGTTATACCTTATGGTCACATTGTTTAAGTAGTTGTATGATAGGTAGTTTATATGCCTTAGGTAAATTACCAAAACACCCCTTTGACGCCAGAATTCATTTTAAACATATGTAACATAACTTTTGACATCTAAACTGATTTGGCGACAATATTAGGCATGTTAAGGCATATTCTACTTGTCATAGGACTAGTTAGGCGGTCTGAACGCGTTTCACGCGAACGACGCGTTAAAGTAGCATAAGCTACCTAAACGGGTCGTAATGGGTCGTAAGCACTTACGTTAGGTTTCATTTTAGTATGTAGGCTTTGTTAAACCATATCGCATGAGTTCCAACACTCATTTGGTTTACAAGACCTCGTTCTATCCGATCCTCCGATCTAGGTCCGGTTTATTAACATAGTTATCTATATTAGGTACCGTTTGATTTCCGTGATCTTCTAGCCTTGCTTGGTGGTTATCCTAGGACTTCTAAGCAATCTCAAGTGAGTACATAGACCCCTCTTTTACAGTTTTCCAAACTGTTTTGGGGTGAAACACATGTGCCTACTTGTTACTTTCATGCTTTCCTGTTTTCACATCATATACTCGCTATGTTCATTAGTACATTTATAGTACATGATTTCAATACATTTCATGCTATGTATGTCCATTGTGTGCATATTTAGTACATCATTTTACATTACATTTTATGCTATGTATGCCCATTGTGTGCATACTTAGTACATCATTTTACATTACATTTTATGCTATGTATACCCATTGTGTGCATACTTAGTACATCATTTTACATTACATTGTATGCTATGTATGCCCATTGTGTGCATATTTAGTACATCATTTTACATTACATTTTATGCTATGTATGCCCATTGTGTGCATACTTAGTACATTTATTCATCACATGCTTACATTTTGGTATGACATTTGGTTTGTTTAAATAAGACAATGTACATTCATTAACACCGATCATGCCGCTCGTTAGTAGGTAATGGTACCATAGGACTTGACAACTCCCATTCCTGAAATCCTGGGTTTGTTTGGATTGGAAGGAATGACCGAATCCGAATACATTTCTAGGTGGACCTTAGACTTTGTGCTAGGGTTTATTCTACAGTCGCAAGGCTTGGATGTATGAATTTTCACAATACCGCATAGATGTTTATATCAGTATAGCATGCATTTGTTCCACAAAACATAACTTTGATTTAAGCCATGTTTTACTTCAATACCTTGTTTCTGTGCATTTTACATATGGTTTAGTTGATATATTTCACTTGCCATACATAAACATTTTTGACATCGATATACACAAAACATTTTGACATTTGATTATACATAAACATTTTACTTTGGTGGTTTGGTTTGAGTAAGTGATTTAAGTAACGAGGCGTGTGTAATATGATACAAGCATAGTGGATACGCCGCTGGTACTTCCTATATATAAGTGTCTGTATGGTATTACATATCGTAGCGTTATTTGAATCATTTCAATTTAGACATATAACATTTTATACAAATAACATACTTTTCACAATACATTGTTTTACAAACAACTTATTTTATACAACTCATTTTACTTGGTTATTCATTTAACCATGTATTATTCTTTTATTTATACATATCATCTGATGTTATCGCTTTTTAAATGATTTACAAGACAAGACAAAGCAAATTACAAGGTTCATGACTAAACATTTTCTTAAACATAAGTCATGAATTCTATTTTCACAAAACCTATGTATCTCACAGGCATTTTTATGCTGACGTACCTATTTTCACATGTGTTTCAGGATATGATGCATAGGATTTATCAAGATACACTTAGGCGGACTTGGGCCTTAGCGACAATAAAAGATGCAAGACTAGTTATTTATGTTATGTTTCTGTGATTGTCAAGACATTGTAACTCATTTAATCAATAAAACAATATTTCAATTTCCATATGTTATGAAACAATGATTCTGTTACAACACTCCCCGACGTTTCCGCCACGCTTTGTTGTTTTACGTGGTCGGGGTGTGACAGAAAAGTTGGTATCAGAGCTCATGCTTATAGGGAATTAGGTTATTAGTAATGCTTTGACCTAGTCTATAACCTTCCTAGGACCCTAACACGAGTTTACTTGCGTTTAGTCATAAAACAATACTGTCACCTATCCTTAGGCGACGACCACAAAAAGAACATAAATTTCAAAACCGCTTTGAAAACTAATCATCTATTCTAGGATAATTGATTACTAGGTTTTGAACCCTCTATTACAAGGTTTTGAACCCCTTTGAACTTTCAAAACCTCGTCAAAGTTTGGGTCTTATAGTGTGAACACGTGCAATCTGGAAGAGTGGATGCCTGTACTCTGAGTTTTCTGTCTAAGGCTAGAGTGTTCGTACAAATCCACATAATCGGACCAGTCACTCTTACCTGGGAACTCTTGGGGTGAGTGTCCACTTATAGGCTAAAGCATGTCTTCGCGATACATTAATATGACCCGCTTACTTTGATTTGTTACCGTCTCATTTGTTTGCCTTAGGTAACAAACAAATGATCGCAATTTTTATGCATTGACATTCTGTTTTGATTGTCTGATAACCTTTCATTTGTTTCCTCCTATATCTTTCACTTTCTTCTAGAATGTCTCTTCATCGCAACGATGCGCAGATATCCGAGCAGACTGCCAAATTTGCCCAGCGAATAGGCGAAGTAGTCCAGAAGACTGTCGAATTAGCTACTGCCATGTATTGTCTCCAGGATGAAGCCACTCAAGAATCACCAAAGGAGACAGAAGCCAAGCCTTCACCAAAACCAAAGAAACGTAAAGCTTCAAAGAATCCCGCAGCGGTTGCACCAAAACAGGCAAGACCTAGCCAATTGACAGCACCACCAGCCAAGAAACCAATCAAGGAATCAAAGACCATGGATGGACAGACTGGATTCCCTAAGAAGTCAAAGAAGTGAAAGGCTTCTTAGAACTTCACCGTGGTCGCTCACTATGGTCAAGCCATCCCCAACCATCCAGCTCAACCCCCTGCCAGAAAGCCATACAACGGAACTGCACCCTTGTGCAACCAATGTAGCCTTCATCATCAGGCTAGTGTAAAGTGCCGCAAATGCCAAATTTGTGGACTTATAGGTCATACGGCAAGGGTTTGCCCAACTACAGCAGTACCAAATCAAGCAGGACCCATCCGGGTGGCAACACAACCTGCTAAGAAGCAATACAAGGGAACGGAACCAATATGCGACAAATGTAATGGGCATCACCAAGCTCACTTATAGTGCCGTCTGTGTGTATCATGTGGGTGAGTTGGTCACCTGGCAAATTCTTGTCGATGTAACCCGAACCAAGGTGGTCCAAATCAACCACAAGCCAATCCTGCTCAAGCTCGTTTCTCACCAGGGTCCTGCTACAACTGTGGCGAGATGGGCCATTTCCTAAGGGATTGCCCAAAGCTTGCTAATGCAAATCCAACCCACGGATGAGCAGTTGGCTGACTAGAAGATGTTGATGTCTTATGCTTTTATTCTTCTGTTTTCTTGTAATGTGAAACAATCTGTTTTGTTTATAAATAAATTATTGTTCACAATTCTGATATACGAGTGTAGTTACATGTGTGTATGACTTTTCCTATGATACCTACATCAAGGAACTATATTCCTTACAAACTACTCTTGCGAATTTTCCCATTCTTGTGTTTACTCATGATTCCCATAGAAAATTCTATGTACTCGTTTCATTCTAAGATACGAAGTACAGAAAATAAAGTGACATTATGAGTAATCATGCTTCTGCACATCTGTGCCTTTGAATCCTTGGTTAGATAACTAAGGGTATTTTCAAATATCATACCCATTACGTTCTGATTTTTTTCAACATACATAACATAAGTTTTCAAAACAACCTACATGATTTCAAAACATTCTATATATAGTTCGAAAACATTTTTTTATATAGTGTATTTACTTAACATAACAAATGCACAAAGCTTTGTCTGTATTTTCAAAAACAACCTTCATGATTTCAAAATGTCTCGTATAGCCTGAAAACAATATTAACACAATATATTTTCTTATCAAGTGCATGATTTCAAAAGCATCATTCATATTTTTCCAAAAACCTTATACATAATTTCAAAATTCATCTCACATGATTTTAAAACATTTTTTTATAAATATACTTACCTAGTATACCTACTTTATGATTTCAAAAGTATTATGCATAAGGTTTCAAAAACATTGAACACATTTTTTTTTAACCCCATGCATAGTTTTCAAAAATATTTTTTTTCTCATACATTGACTTAACCTTCAAATGTCGCTTCATATGTCGCCTTGACATATCTAGCATCTCAACTTCATAAGCATTTTTACTTCATGTTTTGACTTAAGCACATCCGGTGCAAGGTTTCAAAACATCTTCAACTTCAAAAATCAATATGGGATCTTTTTATCTTCACAATTAGACCCTTGTGGATGTTTATCATTCAAATCAGAGTCTTTAATTGGATTCCTTGTGTACCTTAATTCGAACATTTCGATTCCTTATAATCGAAATCGAATTTTCCCTTTAAAAGGTCTTTCTATCCTTATAGTTAGATTCTTAGAAATATTTAAAGCACCAATCAAAATCCACTGATTGGATACCTGGTGTGCTTTGAATACATGTGCACAGTTAGCAGAACAAATTAACAAATTAAAGATCTAGATAAACAATCTTTGTGGTTATATGACTATGTGTTTATGCATCTTGTGTTTTCTTTTATGCATTTTGTGTTTTTGTATACTCTGAGTATTCGTTATCCAAATCCTCGTAGAATCTTTCATATCTTCATATGAGGGATTCGTAGTAGGATATTCAAAAAGGTACTACCTTAAATCCTTAATGGGCTTCTATGTAATAGTTAAGACCCTTGGATTATATAGTACCACTCCATGATTCATAAGAGACCCTTTTATGGGTCTAGTCAAAAAGATTGATTCAAAAATCTGGTTAAGAATGACATGTGATGATATAAGCTGAAAAGACTCCTTGGTTGTCTATTAAAATCATTTATTGATTTAATAAAAAGGACCCTATGGTGGTCTAGTCACACTCATCACAGGTTTTGTTCATTTGGTTTTCCCCTACACATTATAAAATAGACTGTGTGAACTATGCAAGGAATTGTCTAATTATGGATGCGTACATAATTATGAAATTTAGTGCACAGAAACCCAGTAAGACTTATTATGTGTAAGAACCGATAGTGACAACCATAACGAAATGTGAACAATGTAATAGAGGTACGGTGGACGCACCAATGACGCTTCATATACTTGTATATAAGTATCCCTCTTACATTGCAAGCATGATGTTATTAAAGTTACTAGAAGTTCAGAACCCTAACCAATGTTGTTCGATCTTTTCAACTTCATGTTTTAAACTCTCACAAGTTTCCTCTAAATAAAATTTCGGGATGAAATTTCCTAAAGTAGGGGAGACTGTGACGCCTGTGCCTCCATGGCCATCAAACAAATACTGTATCAATGAAATATTGTATTTCATACTTGGTATTTGTATAAATATGTGTATCCTTTGCACATATAAATTCTTGTTCGATTTCAAGCTTTAAATCGCTTTCTGGAAGGTTATACGCGCACTGATGCGTAAATATAACCCGTTTAATGCAACGAATGCTCCGGAATAGTGAAATAGGCTTAACATGCCTTAAATAACCTTTACATAACTTAGAAATAAGTTTTGAAGGCTTTGGTATGGCAAAATCGAGTTAAATCGCTTACAGGGACTAAAGTTGACAAACTGCGAAAGTATGCCAATTTGAACTGTAACAGACATTCCAGATCATTGCCATAAGTTAAACATACCATAAATATCCTTTACATAGCTTAGAAATAGGCTTTGAGGGGTTCGGTGTGCTAAAATAAACTTTGGCTCATTCAGGGACTAAAAGTGTCAAAAAGTGCATAAGTTTGCACTTTCGCGCATATCTTACGTTCTGAATACATCCGGACATCCAAAAATTTATGTGAGCACGAAAATATTTTATTTTAGTGTTTGGCTTGTCAAAAATCCATTCGTCGCGCAATTTGGATCGTTTTTCGCGCTTATGCGCATTCCGTCGTAATTAAGCGAACATCGCGATCGTACGACCAAACGAACCAACATCCGGCATATTTTTGAGCATGTTTCATGTCCACAATGTTTAGGCATCATTTTAGGGCCTTAACGATGGCTTAACGGGCCTTAAACATGTCGGAAATGGCCTTAAACCACAATAGGACCTAAACTGTCATTTTTGAAACTTGGTTTCTGATTAGAAGGCCCAGGCGGCCCGCGTAAGCCCAGGGTGATCTCTTACACGGCCCGCGTCAGACTCCCAGACCAGATTCAATGTTTTAACAGGCTGTTAACAGCTGTATTACCCACAAAACCACCTTGCACATGGTATTTCTCAATACTAGGGGCTCAAATGGTTTTGTAAAACCATGTTCTTGAGGTGTATGGCCAAGATCAAAGCATGGTTTCCAAGAAACGATCTTAACGGCTCTCCAAACACTATAAATACCCAACCCCCCTTTCTTGCAAAACCCACAAAATCTTATTTGAGAAGGTCTAAGTTGAAACCATTGTTTCATACCTGAGCTACTTGGATCAAGATTAGCTTTCGGGGACCCTTTGTAAGTATTCCTTCGTTCTTTTATTGCTTTTCGAGTCCGAAAGTCAAACTTTGTTTGACTTTCTACATTGACCAGTTTATGGTCAATGCGAAGTTCGTTTGAACTTCGCAACGTGAGCGTAATCAAGATGGTTATAGTCCCTAGTGACTATGCCTACTGATTACCACGTTGTCTAGGGTCATAAGGGTAAGCGATCTAATAAATCGCTTATACCTTCGAACCCGACCCATTTGGTCGATCATTAGGGTCCGACCAAACGCATTAGGTGACCATAGCACATAGGGAATAACCTTCCGAGGTTATACCTTATGGTCACATTGTTTAAGTAGTTGTATGATAGGTAGTTTATATGCCTTAGGTAAATTACCAAAACACCCCTTTGACGCCAGAATTCATTTTAAACATATGTAACATAACGTTTGACATCTAAACTGATTTGGCGACAATATTAGGCATGTTAAGGCATATTCTACTTGTCATAGGACTAGTTAGGCGGTCCGAACGCGTTTCACGCGAACGACGAATTAAAGTAGCATAAGCTACATAAACGGGTCGTAATGGGTCGTAAGCACTTAGGTTAGGTTTCATTTTAGTATGTAGGCTTTGTTAAACCATATCGCATGAGTTCCAACACTCATTTGGTTTACAAGACCTCGTTCTGTCCGATCCTCCGATCTAGGTCCGGTTTATTAACATAGTTATCTATATTAGGTACCGTTTGATTTCCGTGATCTTCTAGCCTTGCTTGGTGGTTATCCTAGGACTTCTAAGCAATCTCAAGTGAGTACATAGACCCCTCTTTTACTGTTTTCCAAACTATTTTGGGGTGAAACACATGTGCCTACTTGTTACTTTCATGCTTTCCTGTTTTCACATCATATACTCGTTATGTTCATTAGTACATTTATAGTACATGATTTCAATACATTTCATGCTATGTATGTCCATTGTGTGCATATTTAGTACATCATTTTACATTGCATTTTATGCTATGTATGCCCATTGTGTGCATACTTAGTACATCATTTTACATTACATTTTATGCTATGTATACCCATTGTGTGCATACTTAGTACATCATTTTACATTACATTTTATGCTATGTATGCCCATTGTGTGCATATTTAGTACATCATTTTACATTACATTTTATGTTATGTATGCCCATTGTGTGCATACTTAGTACATTTATTCATCACATGCTTAGATTTTGGTATGACATTTTGTTTGTTTAAATAAGACAATGTACATTTATTAACACCGATCATGCCACTCGTTAGTAGGTAATGGTACCATAGGACTTGACAACTCCCATTCCTGAAATCCCGGGTTTGTTTGGATTGGAAGGAATAACCGAATCCGAATACATTTCTAGGTGGACCTTAGACTTTGTGCTAGGGTTTATTCTACAGTCGCAAGGCTTGGATGTATGAATTTTCACAATACCGCATAGATGTTTATATCAGTATAGCATGCATTTGTTCCACAAAACATAACTTTGATTTAAACCATGTTTTACTTCAATACCTTGTTTCTATGCATTTTACATATGGTTTAGTTGATATATTTCACTTACCATACATAAACATTTTTGACATCGATATACACAAAACATTTTGACATTTGATTATACATAAACATTTTACTTTGGTGGTTTGGTTTGAGTAAGTGATTTAAGTAACGAGGCGTGTGTAATATGATACAAGCATAGTGGATACGCCGCTGGTACTTCCTATATATAAGTGTCTGTATGGTATTACATATCGTAGCGTTATTTGAATCATTTCAATTTAGACATATAACATTTTATACAAATAACATACTTTTCACAATACATTGTTTTACAAACAACTTATTTTATACAACTCATTTTACTTGGTTATTCATTTAACCATGTATTATTCTTTTATTTATACATATCATCTGATGTTATCGCTTTTTAAATGATTTACAAGACAAGACAAAGCAAATTACAAGGTTCATGACTAAACATTTTCTTAAACATAAGTCATGAATTCTATTTTCACAAAACCTATGTATCTCACAGGCATTTTTATGCTGACGTACCTATTTTCACATGTGTTTCAGGATATGATGCATAGGATTTATCAAGATACACTTAGGCGGACTTGGGCCTTAGCGACAATAAAAGATGCAAGACTAGTTATTTATGTTATGTTTCTGTGATTGTCAAGACATTGTAACTCATTTAATCAATAAAACAATATTTCAATTTCCATGTGTTATGAAACAATGATTCTGTTACAACACTCCCCGACGTTTCTGCCACGCTTTGTTGTTTTACGTGGTCAGGGTGTGACAATCTTACGTTGTTAGAAGTCGGGGGGAACGTAGAAATCTGCAGAAATTTTTGCCGGAACCAGAGAGTTTTTGGGGAAACGGGGCGTGTGGAATGAAGAAACTGAATGAAAAAGGGGGTTTTATCTCGACATTTGCGTGGACACGCCCCGTGTTCGCTGAACACGGCCCTGTGGGCGGGCAAATTTGAAAACTTTTTTTTCAGTGCTCGTGTGAGTGCCCTGTTTCCCAAAACTTGGTTTTAGAAATCTTACCGATTTAGATGTTTTCCCGATGTTCATAACTTACAAGGTACGATGTTGATGCTTGAACCTTCGTTTCATTCTTCGATCGTTTGAAGCGAGATTTCTTCCTCTTCATCCTCAATAAATCCTTGATAGAGCTTTAGCCGTTGGCCATTGACTTTGTATGGAATTCTATTCCGAGATTTAATTTCGACTGCACCGTGTGGGAAAATATAGGTGATGGAAAAAGGCCCTGACCACCTAGACTTTAATTTACCAGGAAATAATCGAAGTCGTGAATTAAACAATAGAACTTGATCTCCTACCCGAAATTCAGTAGGTTTAATGTGTTTATCATGCAAATTTTTCATTCTTTCCTTATAAATTTCGGAGTTAGAGTTTGCATAATTCCTTAATTCGTCTAATTCATTTAATTGGCAAAATCGATTTTTATCGGCAATTTCTAAGTCTAAGTTTACGTTTTTAATTTCCCAGTAGGCCTTGTGTGCTATTTCTACTGGCAAATGATAACTTTTTCCATTGACGAGCTTATATGGGGTTGTACCTATTGTTGTTTTGTATGCTGTTTGAAAAGCCCATAAAGCATCATCTAATTTATCGGCCCATTCTTTTTTATTTAACCCTACGGTTTTTTCAAGTATTCTTTTTAAACCTCTATTAGTCACTTCGGCTTGTCCGTTTGTTTGAGGGTGATATGCCATTGAGACCCGGTGATAGACCCCATACCTTGTTAAGATTTTTTCAAGTTGATGGTTACAAAAATGGGTACCTCTATCACTTATTAAAGCTTTTGGTGTTCCAAACCGAGAGAATAATCTTTTCAGAAATCTTACCATGACTTTTCCATTGTTGGTTGGAAGTGCCTTGGCCTCAGCCCATTTAGACAAGTAATCTACCGCCATAAGTATATATTTGTTTCCTTTTGACGGTGGGAAAGGTCCCATAAAGTCGAGTCCCCACACATCAAAAATTTCACAAACAAGAATGCCATTTTGTGGAATTTCGTTTTTGGAAGAAATATTACCTGATCTTTGGAAAGCGTCACATGTCTTGAGAAGACTTTGGGCTTCTTTGTAAATGGTTGGCCAATAAAATCCTAAATAAAATACCTTTCGTGCAGTACTAGCGGCACCATGATGTCCTCCGTATGGACCTTCATGACAATGGCGGAGAATTCTTCGTGCTTCACTACCATATACGCATCGACGGATGAGTTGGTCGGCACACATTTTGAAAAGATAAGGGTCTTCCCAAAAAGAATGCTTTACATTGGCAAAGAACTTCTTTCTTTGATGATGTGGCCATCCTTTGGCGACTATACTACTAGCTAGGTGTTAGCATAGTCGGTGTACCATGGCTCTTCTCGGTATTCAACTATTTCCAGGGATTCCGTTGGGAACTTTTCATTGATTAGCTCGTCCCTGGTTGCCTCCAAAGCTGGGTCTTCCAAGCGCGAAAGATGATCTGCTGCGGTGTTTTCTGCTCCTCTTTTGTCTTTTATTTCAATGTCGAATTCTTGGAGGAGTAGAATCCATCGTATCAAACGTGGTTTAGCCTCTTGTTTCTTAAAGAGATATCGAATGGCTGCATGATCTGTATAGACTATCATTTTAGAAAGAACAAGATAAGAACGAAATTTATCAAAAGCAAATACCACGGCTAGTAATTCCTTTTCTGTTGTTGTATAATTTTCTTGTGCATCATTAAGTATTTTACTAGCGTAATAAATTGGGTGAAAATGCTTATCTTTTCTTTATCCCAAGATGGCTCCAACTGCAAAGTTACTTGCATCACACATGATTTCGAAAGGTAATTTCCTATCAGGCGCTATCATAATAGGTGCATTGACTAGCATTTCCTTTAGTGTTAGAAATGCTTGATTGCAATCCTTCTCAAAGATGAAAGGAGCATCTTTTTCAAGTAATTTTGTTAGAGGCCTTGAGATTTTTGAAAAGTCTTTGATAAATCGCCTATAAAATCCGGCATGCCCTAGGAAACTTCTGATAGCTCTAATGGAGGATGGGGGTGGTAATCGAGAAATAGTGTCTATTTTTGTTCGATCTACCTCCATTCCTTCTCTTGAGATTTTGTGACTAAGTACTATTCCCTCCGTTACCATGAAATGGCATTTTTCCTAGTTAAGGGCGAGGTTAGTTTCCTCACATCGGGATAGCATTCGTTCAAGGTTATCGAGGCATTGGTCGTATGAATCTCCAAAGATAGAAAAGTCGTCCATGAAGACTTCCATTGTCTTTTCTATCATATCATGGAAGATGGCCACCATGCAATGTTGGAAGGTTGCGGGGGAATTACATAGACCAAAAGGCATGAGTTGATAAGCAAAAGTTCCATAGGGACATGTGAATGTTGTCTTTTCTTGGTCTTCGTGCGCTATCGGAATTTGAAAGTAACCTGAAAAACCATCTAAGAAACAATAAAATTTGTGACCGGATAATCTTTCTAGCATTTGATCAATAAAAGGTAAAGGAAAGTGATCTTTCCTTATTGCCTCATTTAATCGATGATAATCTATACATACCCTCCATCCTGTGACGGTTCTTGTTGGTATTAATTCATTTTTCTCATTAGTTATTACTGTCATACCTCCTTTCTTGGGAACTACTTGGACGGGACTTACCCAAGGACTATCGGAAATTGGGTAAATGAGTCCGGCGTCAAGTAATTTGATGACTTCGTTTTTAACCACTTCTTGGACATTTGGATTTACTTTATGTTGTTGTTGTATTACCGATTTATAGTCATCATTCATTAAAATTTTGTGCGTGCACATGGAAGGACTTATTCCTTTAATATCTACAAGCTTCCAAGTGATCGCTTTTTTGTGTTTTTTTCCAAAGTGTAATTAATTTTTCTTTTTCTAAACTAGTTAATTTTGACGAAATAATTACAGGTGATTTACCATCTTGGGTTAGGATCAAATACAAAGGATAAAATAAATAAGAAGGGTAAGAAGAATTCTAGTCCATTGATCTTAAATTTGAAGGGTTGAGATTAGTTGTAGGGAAAAGAAGATAATAGAAGGACATAAATGAAATCCTATACTTATGGATTTTCTCTCTCCACATGCAAGGCACATGCCAATTCCCCCATCGATTTAAAACGTCCATAACTTTTCCATACGACATTTTTTTTAAAAAAAAAATCACCATAATAACGAACGTTTTTTTTATCTTTAATATGAGTACCATATTATCATATAAAAATAAAATAAAAAATTTCATTTTTACTGGGGTTTTTTTTTTGCATTGTGTTAAAGTTTTCAGGTCATTGTGTCTTTTAACTGGGTTTTGCTCAGTAGAGTTTCTATACATTGTGTCATTATCAAAACCTATAACACAATGTTAATTTGGGTTCTATCCATTGCGTTTTTATAAGAACCTATAACACAATATATGACACAATGAAGATGGTGTTATATCTGGGTTTTCTATAAATTGTGTTATTAGTTCAGGTCATTGTGTTTAATATGTTATTCATTGTGTTTTAATATGTTGTTCATTGTGTTTTAATAATTTGTTCAAGTTTTTTATTATCTTTGTTCATTGTGTTTTAGTTTGTTGTGTATTGTGTTTTTAGTTTGTTTTCCATTGTGTCTTCATCTGCTCTCCATTGTGTCTTTTATCTGTTGTCATTAATTGTGTCTTTTATCTGTTGTCATCAATTGTGTTTTTATTTAGTCTGATACCTATTGTGTTATATGTTATCGCCATTGTGTTATACGTCATGGTCATTGTGTTTTAGTATGTTGTCCATTGTGTCTTTATCTGTTGTCGTTGATTGTGTTTTTGATCTACTTTACGTTGTGTTTTACACCATGTCCATTGTGTTATTATCAAAACCTATAACACAATGTTAATTTGGGTTCTATCCATTGCGTTTTTTATAAGAAATTATAACACAATATATGACACAATGAAGATGATGTTATATTTGAGTTTTCAATAAATTGTGTTATTCGTTCAGGTCATTGTGTTTATATGTTATTCATTGTGTTTTAATTTGTTGTCCATTGTGTTTTAATAATTTGTTCAATTTTTTTATTATCTTTGTTCATTGTGTTTTAGTTTGTTGTGTATTTTGTTTTTAGTTTGTTTTCCATTGTGTCTTCATCTGCTCTCCATTTTGTCTTTTATCTGCTGTCATTAATTGTGTCTTTTATCTGTTGTCATCAATTGTGTTTTTATTTAGTCTGATACTTATTGTGTTATATGTTATCGCCATTGTGTTATACGTTATGGTCATTGTGTTTTAGTATGTTGTCCATTGTGTCTTTATCTGTTGTCATTGATTGTGTTTTTTATCTACTTTACATTGTGTTTTACATCATGTCCATTGTGTAATATGCAACTGAGTTTTTGAATTTTTTTTTTTTTTGAAAAATATAACAATATGGTACTCATATTAAAGATAAAAAAACGCTCGATTTTATGGTATAATTGTTTTAAAAAACAAATGATGTATAAAAAAGTTACGGACGTTTAAAAATTGGGGGGGAAATAACATGTGACTTGCATGTGCATATTCTCTTTTCTCTTATAGACAAAATTACCCTTTCCATTTAATTCCTCCTAGGACACTTGTCATTCTCTGGTGGCTTCTTACCCTTCTTATTTTTAAATACTTTGTATTATAACTCAACCCTACCATCTTTGTCTAGAAAAGCATATTCCAAACCTTTTGGAAGTTCTCTGAGCTCAAGAAGTGGGTCTTTAGGAGACTCCTTACTTGGTTGCTCTTTTCGATCAAGAACCACAAAGGTTTGTTCTATGGCGACCTCTTCTTCAACAAAGTGGTCAATTTCTTCTCTTGTATCAGGTGGTTCATCTCCATCTTCAATTAGGGGATCATTATTGCCGAATGGATATTTCATTGAACGCTCAAGATCGACACTCTTTTTAAATGCCCCTAATTGAATAGATAGATTGTTATACTTCCGATTTTACAAGGCTTCGCGGGTCTTTACAAAAGGTCGTCCCAACACTAGAGGAGCGTCATCAAGGATGACAAAGTCGGTTGGGATTACTATTTGATTTGTTTGAACCAAGACATCCTCAACTATCCCTATTGATTTTATTATTTTCCGATTAGATAGAAAAATGGGTATTTGAAGTGGAGAAAAAATCACCAATACTTAACTTTTCGAAAATGTAGTTTGGCATTATATTAACACAAAGATCTTTATCAATTGTAATATTACTAATAAAGGAATTTTGAAAAAAAAACATGGAACCGGTGTAATGTTAATTTCAAATGGATCTTCTTTTATTAGTGCAGTTTGATCATTTGTTAACTTGATGCTTACCATTTCGTCAATTTTAGTGTCAGTGTTTAACTCTTTTAAAAACTTATCATGAGTGGGTACTAAACAATGATTTTCGAAAGAAGGTGACAAGAGATTAATTTCTTCAAAATTATACTCTTCTTGAATTTTAACGTTATCGGACTCACCTTTTTCGTTGTTTGACTCATGTGTCGGCTTTTCATTTTCTTGTTCTTCCATTTTTACATTTTCAACTATCTCTTATTTTTTACAAGTTAATTCTTCCCTTGCGCGGGACTCCTCTTCCCTTGCACGGGATTCTTTTATGCAACGCTCGATTGTTTTAATGTGTTCTATTATCTTATCGGCTATGTGGGTGATAGAGTAAGGATCTGGATCCTCAAAGCTTGAATCCGGATGTTCGATCCTTGGTTCCTCATAGTACTCATATGAAGTAGATGGTTCACACCATTGTTCCTCATTGTAAGTATATGATGGATAAGGGTCGTAACTTTGTTCTTCATAATACTCATATGAGGTGGGTTGTTCACGCCATGGTTCCTCATAATAAGCATATGAAGGTGGAGGCTCATATCTTGGTTCCTCAAAGTATGAGTATGAAGGCTCATACCTTGGTTCATCAAAATATGAGTATGAGGGAGAAGGTTCATACCTTGGGTCTTAATAGGATGTGTATGAAGTGGACGGCTCGTACCTGGGCTCCTCATAGTAGTTGTATGAAGTGGATGGTTGAAATAAGTCACAATATTGTACTGAGTGAGGGTTGCCACAAATGGTGCAATAGTCTTCCCTATAATCATCCTCCTCATAGGTGTAGTTGTAATCTCCTGAGTATTGATCCATAAGAATCACTCAGCAGACCACAACAGAGTCTCGAGACCAGAAAACAAAAATAAAAACGGAAACAGAGGCTGGACACAGCCCCGTGTTCAGTGAGCACGGCCCGTGTTCAGGTTCAGTATCTGGGCGTTTTAATAAAAGTGACTATTTTTGTGCAGCACGGGGGCGTGTTCAGTGAGCACGACCCCGTGTTCAGACTCTGTATCTGGGAGTTTTGAAAAAAAGTGTAGCACGGCCCAGTGTCCAGTGAACACGGCCCGTGTTCAGTCTACTGTAAATGCAAAAACTAACTAAAATGCTGAAAAATGTGCGCGCATTTTAAAAATGTTTTGAAAAACTGATTAGGCCGTCGATTTTAAGTTTTCTTAAAATCATTGTATTCCCGGAAACGGCGCCAAAAACTTGATGTGTGTCGGTGTGTGTATATATTTAAGTATATTTTTAGCCCTTTTTAACACTTTAGTCAAGTTTTAAATTTATAAAACACGATTTTTTACTAACACTAAACACACATATGGGCAAGTGCACCCATTGTGAGAGTAGTATAGCGTCGGTAAGATACCGAGGTCGTCCAAGGACACAAGAGCTTTTAGTACCGGTTTATCCTCAACGTCTAATCAAATCAAAAATTTAGAAAAATGTTTTAAACATGAAAATAAAAACTAAAAATGCTGAAAATAAAATAAAAATAAAAACAGATAGACAAGATGAATCACTTGGATCCGACTCGTCTTTAGTGTAACCTTTGATGTTTTCCGCACTTTTGCACTTTTTAAGAGATTATCTTAGTTATAGTAGTAGACCCCTCTTTTGAAGGTGACGTTACCCTTAACCCAGTAGTTTGAGTCAGCAAGGATACAATCCTAAAGGGTTGGATTATTGGAAGATAATTAATTAAGTTATTAATATGGTAGGCCCCTCTTTTGAAGGTGACGTTACCCTCGGCTAAGTGGTTTGAGTCAGCAGGGTTACAATCCTAAGTAGCCGGGTTAATATATTAATAGTAGTTTACATATGAGGGGATCAAGACATTCGCACCCCCGCCATCCAATACCAGTGGCTATTGAAGGAGGTCCTAGTAAGCTTGACCCAGGTCCTTGCAGGATCTATACACTGAACAAGGCAAGAACCTTACCAAACTATTCCCTTAACCCCCGACCAGGTAGCCAACATATCTCCATATAGACCGTGGAGATATGAATGGTGTAAATCTTTTATTTTATATAGACAGTAAAATAACGCCAAGACACCACGGACAAATGATAAGGAAGTTTCACCTTCAACATAAGAAACTAGTTATTAAAGTCATTAATACAAAACCAAATAAAAAGTGCGAAAAGATTAAAAAAACAAAAGTATTACACTAAATATTTGTCTTCACCAAGTGATGTAAGAGACTTAGGCAAACATGGCCTTTGATTGTCAAGAACTCTTACTATCAATCTTGGATCCCGAGACTACTACACACACTCTATGATGGATGATGGATGATGGTTGTGGATGTGGGTGTTGTGATGGTAGTGGAGTGTGGGTGAAGTGGGAGAGAGGTGGTTTGTCAAGGGATTCCTTTGAAATGAACCAAGCACCCCTATTTATAGCCTACACAGAAGCCCAGACACGGCCCCGTGTCCGGTGGGCACGGCCCCGTCTCCATCCACTTTCTCTTTCTTCATTTAATGCAGTTTGTTTGTATTAGTTGACCATGCCTCTGTGTCCGCTGGGCACAGCCCCGTGTGCAGAAGCGTATCTATACTATCAAGATTTGCTTGGATTCTACGAATCTTAGCGTTGACCACGGCCGTGTGGAGCTGGGCACGCCCCCGTGTTGGGAAATAGAAGCTTCTACAACTTTTTCTTTTCTGCAGACACTTGGGCACGCCCCCGTGTCCGCTGGGCACAGGGCGTGTTCAGCCTTCTGATGTTTTGTTTTTGCTTGGGAAGATGATGTCGAGGGGTCAGGCATGCCACGTTTGTTCCTTTTCTTGCATTTATGTTAGATTTAGCTGCATTTTTGCTTCTTTTGTTCATTTACACTCATTTAATCCTGAAAATACCAAAGGAAGACAAAAGCACACTTTTCCAACATTAATACTAAAAAGGGTTAGTTTTATGCCTCATATGCTGTAATTTATATGTTGCATTTTACACATGTCATGGACGAAGCCCACAAATCCAGGTATTCTATTCACCCCGGTACTGACAAGATGTACCAGGACATGCGCTACAAGTATCGGTGGCCGGGCATGAAGAAGGATATCGCAATCACTGTTTCGAAATGCCTGACTTGTTCCAAAGTCAAGGTTGAGCATCAACGCCCCTCTGGCTTACTCGTACAACCCGAGATCCTTATGTAGAAGTGGGAGAGTATAGCTATGGGCTTCATAACGAAACTTCCGCACACGCCATCAGGTCACGACAGCATCTGGGTCGTCGTTGACCGTTTGACTAAATCCGCTCATTTTCTGCCAATACGAGAAGAATTTAAGGTAGAAAAATTAGCCCGAATCTACACCGACGAGATCATCTGTCGACACGGGACGTCTCGTGACATCATCTCTGACCACGATAGTCGATTTACCTCGCGACTTTGGGAAATGTTTCAATCTGCTCTCGGTGCTACTCTTAATCTAAGTACCGCTTTCCATCCCCAAACCGACAGCCAGATTGAAAGAACGATTCAAACCCTTGAAGACATTCTTCGCTTGTGTGTCAAAGACTTCGGCGGTAATTGGGACGCGCACTTACCTTTAGTCGAATTCTTAACAGTTATCACTCTAGCATCCAAATGGCACCATTTGAGGCATTATACGGAAGAAGATGTCGATCGCCTATTGTATGGCACGAGAGCGGAGACGCGCGAATTACTGGTCCTGAGCTGTTGCAAGAAACGACTGACAAAATCCTCTAAATTCGAGTCAATCTACTAAAAGCTCGGAGTCGGCAGAAAAGTTACGCCGATAGACGCCGCAAGCCCCTTGAATTTGACGTTGGCGATCACGTACTCATAAAGGTTGCACCTTGGAAGGGGGTGATCAGATTCGACAAGAAAGGAAAGCTCGCGCCTCGATATGTTGGACCCTTTAAAATTCTGGAAAGGATTGGTAAAGTGGCCTACAGACTCGAACTACCGGAGGAACTTAGTAATGTCCACCCGACTTTCCACGTTTCGAACCTCAGAAAGTATCTAGCAGACCAGGAATTAGATGTCCCTCTTGAGGATTTACAAGTGGACGAAACATTACACTTCGTGGAAAAGCCTGTCGAGATCAGGGGCCGAGAGACCAAGGTACTCCGACGCTCACGTATTCCCATTGTGATGGTTCGCTGGGATGGCAAACGTCGCGCCGAGTTCACCTGGGAACTCGAAAGTGACATGAAGGCGAAGTACCCGCAACTGTTTGTTACGCCTACTTCTTAAATTTCGGGATGAAATTTCCTAAAGTAGGGGAGGCTGTAACAACCCGACTTTTGGAAGTCAAAGTCAAAGGAAGAAAAGATTGCTAATTGCGATCTATCACTCCTTGCTTAATTATTGATTGTACTTTTGACTTGTAATCGAATTCTATTATTTGTTTGTTTAGTTGTATTATGTGGAGTATCTATAACAAATCAGGGTTTAATCGCATGTTTAATCGCTAATCAACTTATCGCTAATCGCATCGTTATCTCATCGCAACTCGAATTATGTGTTCTGGATATTGTTTTACGTGTGTGTGCTATTATGTGTTACTTATGCATGTTATGTTATGTTGAGGTGATTAATCGCATCGCAATCACAATTCTATCGCAATGCAATCTAATCGCAAACGCTAAACGCAAGCTATTTATGATGATTGTATGTTAGATATAGTAGTTAGGTTATTTGTTTAACTAATGGGTAATACTATCGCATCGCTCACTCGAAACGCATCACAACGCTCAACACGCAAAACGAAACGCCAAAATATAACCCGTCGGACCACTCGATAGAATGACCATTCGATTGAATGGTCATCCGGACGAATGACCATCCGATTGATGTGTCGTTCGATCCGTTCCACCTGCGCACTTTCCTCTTTTGGAAACCCTATAAATACCCCTGTCACATCACAAACAGTGATGTGACAGCTCTCTCGTTCGACCAGCACGCTCAAGCCCACTTTTCCTTTGATTTCTTGCGATTCTTGTAAGTTTTCCACTCAAATCTTATACATCTATGATCTAAACACACTCCTTCATCATTTTCACCTTTGAATCTTAACTTTTAACCGTGAAATCAATGGATTTGAGGTGTTCTAGGGTGATGTCATCATGGAGTTCTTATGAGCTTCGAGTTTTGGCTTCATTCCACGAAGAACAACTCAGGTCCACATGATTTAACACTAGTTTCATCTAGATCTAAACATTTTCAAGGTTAAAAGGATTGAAAGATGGTTTTGTAACTTTCTTTCAACTCTTTTACACTCAATGCCTTCAAAAACTGATAGAATTGGAGCTCTTTCAGGCCTTCTGTTCGGATAGTAGTGAAGTGTCGGTTTGAGATCTGATTCCTATCCAAGAGACAACCGACTTCGGGATGAACATGAACAAACCATCACGAACAAGGATTGAAAGATGGTTTTGTAACTTTCTTTCAACTTTTTTACACTCAATGCCTTCAAAAACTGATAGAATCGGAGCTCTTTCAAGCCTTCTGCTCGGATAGTAGTGAAGTGTCGGTTTGAGATCTGATTCCTATCCAAGAGACAACCGACTTCGGGATGAACATGAACAAACCATCACGAACAGTTAACTGATCGGACTGGAGTGATTCCCGTCCGATCAGATGGCCTAGACATGGTGGGGTTCCTGTTCTTCAATATGTTGTCATATCGTCTCAATAAAACCGCAGAACCTTTCAAAACTTAACGAATTTCAAAATGAACCAGCCATCCAAACGGACCGCCGTCCGATCAGATTGCCATCCGATCGGACGACACTCCGATCGGATTGGCCTATGGTTCCAACACTTTAAACATTTTGATAATTGTCAAAGATCATCAGTTTCTAGCGGATGGCCATCTGATCGGAAGACCATCAGATCGAATGACAATCCTGCTGTGAACTTGTTCTCTGAGAATGTCTAAACCGACGGATCGCTATCCGATCGAACGACCGTTCGACCGGGCGACCTGAAAGGTAGAGATACTTCTCTATTTTCAAAATGCTACAACAAAAACTTCAAATCCATCATACACAAACACATCCATCCCCAAAGGAATGTCAATCCGCCGGAATGGCCATCCGAACGGATGACCATCCGAAAGGATTGTCATTCGATCGAATGACCATCCGATCGGATGACCATTCGTTACTTGGTCACTCTTCACTGTTTAACGCACCGTTCATTCGCTTATGCTATCGTTAACTGTTCAGGCTAATCTCCCAGCGCTCCCTTCAATCCAAGAGAGCATTTAGTTATTAAGCACTATCTGTGAGTATACTCGATCCCTTTTTGCTTTAAGCACTTTTGGGTGTTACATACGTTACTTATATCAAATCACATTGATCACATAACGCAAACACTTTATACGATGATCGCTTGTATGTTACGTGTTACTCGATGAATGCTTGTATGTTATGTTTACACAGTGATTGTTGCCTGACGCCTTAGCAACGATAGTACTATAGTTTGGACTCAGCACCTGTCGTGGACAGGGGTTGTTAAGGATATTTCTTCACGTATTGCAGTGGTGATATGTGTTGCGCATTCTACAACTCGCAGTTATGTTTGTGCATATTTCATTGTCGATAACCTACTAGCTTCACATTATACATGTTACATGCTGGTTATGCGTAAACGCTTTCAAATTCTATTATACTATCAAACTTGTATGCTCACCTTTACACTATGTGTATTGACCTCTATTTTAACGTATGTGACAGGTGTTTGAATGCTTAGGAAGATGTGCTCTTGCTTTTGTGGAATCAAGTAGGAGAGTCTAGAAACAAAGACAATTTATTTATTTTGAGTTGTCGAAACAATGATTTGCCTAGAGATATATATGTCTGTAATAATTGAATTATTAGATGGGTTATGGTATGGGACATGATATTAACTATCCGGTAATTTAATTGTTATGGAATTTCTCTTGGTCAATTTGTTTCGCTCAGTGCCGCGCCCCGATGTTTCCGCCATCGGTTGGGGTGTGATAACGGGGCAGTGCCCAGCTGGGCATAGGGCGTTGTTAGTGCATTATGTGTCTATCGCCTCCGTCAATCTAGTCCGTAGCAGAAACAGAAGAATTCTAGCATTTTATTGTAATATCTAGTTAAAAAGGGCAAGGTGGCAAACTTGTAAATAAGGAGAAATCCTTATATCCCTTAGCCTATAAATAGAGGAGTTAGTGTTAGGGTTTAAGACTTTTGCTCATTTGGAGGTTTAGGAGATCTAAGCTTAGAGAGAGAAAGTTCTCTCGTGTGATTCTCGGCTTTGTACACGTCATCATAATCAATTGAATCACGTTATTAGTACGTTCTTGTGTGTTCGGTCACGCAAGTTCACGGATTCCGCACGTCGAACGTTCGTTACGCAATCGAACGGTGTCAAAACCGATCCTACAAGTGGTATCAGAGCAGGAGCTCGATTGCGCTGATCAAACACATAGATTCGTACCAGATTACATCGATTTTAGATCTGAATTTCATATATTTCTTCATCTTTTTCATTATTATCACGTTTTTCACTGAAAATAGTAAAATTGAACAGGTTTTTACGGTCCGAATCAGCTAATTTTTTTATATGTTGTGCGAAAACACTTGATTTACAACCCTACCAAATTTCAGATTCAAACTCCTAGCCGTTTAGGAGAAATTCAAGTTTTTAGGTCCGATTTTGATTGAAACAGCAAGGTTTCGCTTGAGATATCTGTTGGTTTCGCTTGAAAAGTACTTTAAAACTGGGTTTCGCTTGAAAGTAATCAGGGTGTTTTGTTTGAATTGAGTTCCGCTTGAGTTGATCGCTTGAAGTGGGATTAGCTTGAAATTGTATTTCCTGGTTTCGCTTGAGCAGACATATCTTGTGTGAAATCATAAATGTGTGTGTCAGTTCATGTGATAATATTCAGACATCTCGGCCCAATCAGAATTAGATGAACAATTAAAAATTATTGGCCACAATTGCTTCGATTCATGTGATTGTCAGGTCATTATAATTTTGCATGTGAAACATTAAAAGCAATCAGTATCAGTGTACATGTGTTAAAATCTCAGCCCAATCATATTTGGTTAATTTTTGAAGTTGTTGGCCACTGTTGTAATTCACGTGAATTCTTGAGTCCATTAATTGCACTAAGTGTTCGGCCCAATCACAATTGAAGTGTTGCTGAATATTATTGGCCCAAGATCAGTTAAGGTTCAATAAGCGTGTGATAAGGGAGACCCAAATCATTCTAAGGCCCGATTGAATTCATTTCGTTACGATCAGGCTCATTCAGTTAGTGATTTCACCCTAACAACATTGGATCGAATCAGTGAATCTTCGACAACGAGTCTTAGATTGATTTCATCAAACATACACTTTTACGTATTCAGTTCGTTTAAACTGATCATTTGTTTGTTTGTTTGCAGGTGATTCGAGGTGATTTACAAGGCGCAAATATCAAGAAGTTGAAATTTTGTGAACTTTGAGATAAAAACAATTTTTGAACCAAGTCATTTAACAAAAGAAATTGTGGTTAAAAATGTTTGACGAACAGGAAAACACTAAACTTGAAAGAATTAATAGTTGGTTTGATATGAATTGGCAATACAGGAAAGAAGATGAGAAAAAAGATGCTTGGATTAAAAGATCTGAATACTTTTTGTGTAAAAAATTTGAAAAGTTTGATGATTTGAAAACAAGGTATTTTGAATTGTTTGATAAGTTGGAAAGGTATGGGATTAAGATGACAAATGCTGAAAAGATTTCAAAATTTGCTGATGCATTACCTTTGGATTGGGATGAATTTTTGTGTAAGCTGAAAAAGGATTCTAGGTTCTCAAAATTTAGTCCAGTTGACTTTTTCAGAGAGCTTATAATATACAATTGTGAAATTGAGAGGAAAAAGAAAGAGTTGATAGAGGAATTAGAAAGAAGCTCAAAATATATAAGTTTGGATGTGATTCTTGAAATAATCAAAAGAATTAGAAATGGTCTTGATGTAAGAAGTAGGATGAAATATGATTTCAAGAGAGGTTGTTTTTTAAATGAAGATTTCAATCCTGCTGATATGGTTAAAATTTTTCTTGCAGGAACGGCAAAGATTGAAGAATCCAAGAAAGATGAAACTTCAAAATGTGAAGTTGTGTGCTCAAAATGCGAAAAATCCGAAGCAGAAAATGTCAATCTCTTTAAAGATGTGGAGAATTTGACATTGGAAAACAAAGCTTTGAAAGACGAGAAGAAAGCTGATAATGAACAGATTCTGGAATTGCGCTTGAATTGTGAAAAACTGAGATGTGAAAATGACAAACTTTTGAAGAATGTTGAGAGTTTTTCATTAGAAAACAAAAATTTTAAAGAAAAAGAAAATGTTTTTGAAAATGAAAAATTAAAGATTGAAAAAGATTTTCAAAGTCAAATGAAGGTTTTAGAAGATGAAAAATCTGTTATTTTTAGAAATAATCTTGAGAAACAGATTGAAATAAATTCTCATCTTTAGAAAATCATTCGACTTGAAAATGAAGCTGAAATTGCTCGAAACAAAATTGATGAGCTTGAGAGTAAATTGAAAGGTTTTGTGAATTCTACATCACATGTTTGTCCAAAACCGATCAATTCAGTTCCAATAAGTGACAATGTCACAAATTTTGACAAAGTCAAAATTGAAGATTGCGATGACAAAGCTGATGATGAAATAGAAAAATAAAAGAAAAGAAAAATATTTTTAGAATTACAAGAAAATTTTCAAAATACTGTTTTGCAGTCTACTGAAATAGGTGAATGCTCTAAGCAAAAACCTGTTAAGAAGATTGTAGAACATAAACAAAAAGTTAAAAATTTGAAAAATTTTCAAAATGAAAATAAAAGCTCATCAGTTCAGTCATCCAATCATTATGAAAATTACAAAAATTTAAAAATCAAAACTCAAAAATAGTTGGTAATCAGTGGTGCAGGTTTGACCACAGTTCTCAAAAGCCAAATCCAGCTTATAAGAGAAGATGGGATGAAGATTCTTCAAGGACAAATCATTATAATGATAGAAAACAAAGAAATGATGATTACCACAAGGCAAATCAATGCTTTGATCTAAGTGTGTGGTATGAAGACAGTATGTGGTATGAAAGTAGTGAGAGGTATGATAACAGAGTGTGTTACACTTGTGGCTATCAAGGACACATTGCTGTTAACTGCCAAAGTCAGAGATTCGAAACGAGAAGGTGCTATGAATGCCAAATCAGAGGTCATATTGCCAGAGATTGCCCAATGAGATCAAAGGGAAGATCGAGGGATGAATCTCAGAAAATGGCAAAGAAACCAGTCAATGTCAAGCCCAAAGAACAGAAAGTTCACGAACCGAAAGTGAAGCTTTCACAGGGGCAGAAAGACAGACTGAGGAAGAAGAGAAAGAAGGCAAGAGAATACTTGGAGAAGATTTTGTCCTCGGATACAACAAGAAAATCAGATAAAAGTTCTGATAAATCGTCTTGCTCTCCAAAGAATGACAAATCAAGCAAAACGAATTCATCAGATACAAATCTGAGGACAGAATGGAGTGTTAAGAAAGAAAAAGTTCTTGGCAATGAATTTGTTTCTTCAGAAACAAAGGAGCCATGTGTTGGCGATGAATCTGACTTATCAAAGTTAGAGGAGCCACGATCAGGCAATGATTCTGGTTCATCAAAACCAGAAGAGTCATTTGTTGAGGTAAAAACTGTCAAACCCAAGGCTGGTCAGGCTTGGGTGAATTTGTTCAAGTAAAATCCTGACTTGCCGGAGTTCCCAGGTTGGTAAGTGTGGAACAGGTATCGGCATATTTCTTGAGAAATTCACAGGTTGGTAACTGTGATATTTCGAATTACAAAAGACTAATCAAGGACATTAAGTTGTACTTGATTTATCTTTTCGAAAAATGGTTAAAGGAAAACAATGTGATGAAAGAACCCCGAGTTTGTAAAAAGACAAACAAAACTAATTTTCTGGAAAAACCATTTTGATTAAAACAAACATAAGTGTTTTGAAATCTAAATGGGAAAATAGTTTGTTGTCAGGGGGAGTTCTGATTGTTAAGCCGAGTGAATGGCGAATTGAAGCGATTCGATATCAGTTTGTCATTTTATTTGTACAATTTGTTTTCAAATTTTCCTTGAAAATCAAAATTGAAACATATTTTGATTTTAGGGGGAGAAAAAATTTAAAAAAATTTTGAAAATTTGAAAATGCCAAAAACATTGAAAAAGCAAAAATGGGTTTTGGTGTATAAAAGGGGAAATGATAGTACATCAGTAGACGATCACAGCATGCTAAAGATATGGAAAGTTAAAAAGTGATAAACGGTCTCACTGATGATATGCCAGTAGGTTTTTGCACATTTAGTAGATTGTGACGAGATATAAACCTAAATTCAAACTTGCTTATATCGTGGGTAACATCTCTCGGATATATGGGTAACCCCCGAAATCTTGTTTGAAAGATTCCTTTTTCTGATATACTAGGTTTTTATACTAAGTGATATCTGGGGTATTATTCCGGGACTTCTGCTGAATGGAAGTTCTGACCTAGTCCTCGAATAATACTTTCCGCAATGCTTGAAACATAGCATCACCCTCAGCATAAATGATAAGACAATAAAATTGCTTAGCAATGCTGTTGTAAAAAAAGATCCTCTAAAGGGGACACACCCAAAAGTTGAGTCATGATCTCTCTACTGAACGGTAGTTCTGACCTGAGCTCTCATGATTCTTCATAATTTATTCCCCTTACATATATCATTTGTGTTATACTTACCTGTAAGACTGAATATTGGGATCTGGATACGGGAGTATATTCTGAGGTGGGATACGCGATTAAGTTTAAGTATCTAAGACATTAAACTCGTATCTCGAAGCAGTTGAACTTTGTGTGAAAATTTAAGTGGACCAGTATACTGACAATCTATGTGAATCGTTTAGAACTTAAAATGATTAAAGCTTAACGGTGTTGGTGATTTGTCTCATAAACTGATATGATCCTCTTACACAAACTCACAAAAATATTGTTTGTATATATTTCTTTACTGCATTTCTTTAAACTCAAAATTCAAAAAGATTTTAGTGTGTTTTAGCATAAAGTTTTGAAAAATTCAAAAAGATTTTCGACAACTGATGTTGAAGAGTTGATTTTCAAAATTCCAAGTGCTAAACTTGATGAACTAGAGGGTTGGGAGAATATGTTGAAAAATTTGAATGTTATATACAAATGTTTTGAAAGATTATGTGATTAGTTAATCAAGGTCATTCACTTGAACTTGATGTAACTATACAGATTGATGTATGAATGATTTCTACCAAGTAAGTGTGACAACTCGAAATTTAGAACCTTTCATTTGTATCTCGATGTAACATGCTTAAACGTGTGACTAGTTAACTATGTTGGTTTAATGATATAAGTGAACATTCTATGCGATTATGTGTTATGTTTATATGCTTGTATGTATAGTATGTGTATATGTTTATGTGAGCCGAGAACCAAGAACCCGACTCGAGACCATGCGGTCTCGAGTGAACAGTAACAGTTGGGTCGGATCGGGCCACGCACCCCTTTAGTCTTCCCGAAGCCCATTAGGGTGCACCAATGTGGAACAAGTATATAATCCTTAGTGATAGCCAACCTTGCCATTCTTTGGATAATCCACACACACACTCCCACATCCTCTCACTAAAACTCTAGAGATCAAACATCATCTTCCCCCTCCTATCTCTCGGATCAAATCGGCATCAACAAGGACTCGGTCAAGCTCATCACCAACACTCGGACACTCCATTTTATTCATCTTCTTTACCATCTCGGTGCCTTTCACAATCGGTTAGTGTTTCTAGATGCTCACTAGGTGTTTATGTGACTAATGATGCTACTTGCCTTGATGAAATAGCATGATGATGTTCTTGATGTGTATAATGATGATAATCGGTTAACATGTCTTGATTTCGGATATATTGCATAATGGGTTAATGATATCTTGTGTTTGAATGAAGTTTAAACCATTAGATGTTAATGTTCATGAAAGCGGCTTGTATATGCGTATTAGATAATGTCCATGTTAATCGGATTGAATACTCTTATGCTAAGAATCGAATGCTTGTTAAAAGGCTGCATATATGTGGAAATCGGATTAGTTATTTGAGTATTTTGATTAGTGTTCACGTTATAATCATGTTAAAGTTCATAGAGCTTGATGCTAAAAACCCTAAAATGAAGAACATGATGAATATGTGAAGAACTTATTGAATGTGATATGGATATTTGAAAATTGCTATGTTTGATCCATTTTAGTTAATTATTAGACAACAAAACATGTTTGTGTGGATAGTACACTGTTGCATGAAATCGGATTTCCATTGGATAGTACATGCGCTGACATTTAGCAGGTGTGCCTGTCGAGACCTTCTGTCTCGACTCGAGACCATGAACATGACAACTCGAGATCACGGTTTCGACACAAGGCTGCGAGTCGAGAACCTCTAGTCTCGACTCGAGACCACCCATTATCAGCACACAAACACTACAACTCGAGACCATGGTTGCGGGTCCGATTGCGACTCGAGACCAGTGCATGCATGGCCCGAGACCTCTTCAGTTGCGACTCGAGAACTTGTAGACTACAACTCGAGACCGCACAGTCTCGACTCGAGACCACTTGATCATGTATGAACTTGCACAGCTACGGGCCTGAGTATTTGGGCCTAATGCATGGACCTTATACGTTACTGATTGAACATGAATGTTGTTGGACTGCCATGAATGATACTTGCATGCAATGTGCTAGCATACGTGTAGAAACATATGTGCACAACCCGAATACGAACCTGACTTGTATGGTACAACTATGTTAGGGCGTGATTGACCACTAGCATCTAGACTTGACTTTCTGTGTATCTGCCGAGCAAACTAAGGTGAGTTCACACCCTCTACAAAGCATGGGATTCCCTGGGTTGGGAATGGGGTTAAGGAACGTGGATTCCTCGTCCTCCTTAGGTAGAACAGCATTGGTTCAGGAATGTAATTCCTCGTCCTCATGGACAGATAACTCGTACTAGACCAAAACTCTATCACGAAGTCCCTCCTTTTTATATCGACTTAATCACCGGGCCAATGGCGAGCGGGTCATTAGTTAGATAGCGCTATTTAGGTCTGACAAGCCTCACACCGTGCCGCAGAGGATGGGCGTGAACTAATGGATCTGGGGCACGTCAATGATGATAGACATTGACAGTTTCAGGGCACATAAACATGACTACAGTCAGCAGTCGATATGGTAACGAGTCTAGTGGATACATGGGGTAGCCCCCACGGCCGAAATGCCAGATAACTAATACGGGGTAGCCCCACGGCTGGATTGCCAGAGTAACCAGGAATAAACAAGTCACGTTTTTAACTATGGGGTAACCCCCACGGCAGGATGCCAGATAAAGGAAACTGTTTTCGAAACAACTTAAAACGAACACCCAACCGTGAACTCACTCAACTTGTTGTTGACTCGTTACTACATGCTTTGCAGGTCTTTAGGTACTTAGCTGGAGCTTGCATGGAAGAGAGTCGTTGTGGGACATGGACGATTGTGGGCCATGTGAAACTGTGAAACAATTAAACTTATGTTTTGGTTTTAAGACTTATGCTTCCACTTGCAACTTGAACTATGTTTTGTTTGGACACCAATTGTATTGGTTGGATTTTTATAACTACTTATATGCTTGTTCAATATGATTGGTGGCTGGATCCTAGTCAGTCACGCCTCCAAGCGGTGGTACTCCGCAGGTGGATTTTGGGGGTGTGACAGATTGGTATCAGAGCCATTGGTTATAGTGAACTTGGTTTTAATAAGGGGAAAAGGTTTTTATTAAAATCAGACTATAACCTGTACAGTGCTCAACGGTCCACAACGACGCTTCACTCCACATGCAAGGCTCGACATTCTAGGTGATATGATCTATGTGTATATTGCCTACTTGTTAGTTACATAGTACATTGCTCATGGTATGCTTGGTTTGTATAACTACTGTTGCTTGAACACGTGCGTGCTTACTCTATCCTATCATCGTACTTTCGCGAACCTCTCTCACTCGTGTTACTCTTGATATGAAGATCATGTATGGACGCGTTAACATGACACAAGCCCAGTTGACGGCCCTGATTAACAAACGAGTTACCGCAGCACTTGCAGCTGCACACGCAGGAGGTATATCCTGCAGTCCGAACTCATTCTAGGATCTTTAGATCCTACTCTCATGAACCGACCTTTGTGTTAAACTCTGTTCTTTCTTTCACCCACAATAGGTCAACATGTTCAGCCACCCGTGTGCACCTTCAAAACTTTTATGGACTGCCGACCAACTACTTTTAGCGGCACTGAAGGAGCCATAGGCCTCCTCCATTGGTTTGAGAAACTCGAGTCAGTTTTCGAAATGTGTGAGTGCCCTGAGGTGCGCAGGGTGAAGTATGCTACCGGTACTCTCGAGGGTTTAACCCTCACATGGTGGAACGCTCAGGTTCAAATGCTGGGGTTGGTTGCTGCCAACGCCACCCCATGGGAAACTTTTAAGGAAATGATCAAGGAAGAATATTGCAGTCGTGATGACATTCATAAGCTGGAAGTCGAGTTCTTCAACCTCAAGATGACGGGGTCAGAAATTGAGGCGTACACTAAGAGATCGAACGAGCTTGCCTTAATGTGTCCTACTATGGTGGACCCTCCATTTAAGCGTATTGAACTCTTTCTCAAGGGCTTGGTGCCAGAGATCCAAAGCCATGTGACTTCAGCAAACCTCGCTACTATCCAGCAGGTTGTTCAGTTGGCTCACCGTCTTACTGACCAAGCGGTGGAGCAGAACAAGTTGCCAAAGCGCATAGGTGCGGCAACTACTTCAGGTGCTCTTAGCGACAACAAACGGAAATGGGATGGAACTTCAAGTAAGGGTTCGACTTCTGTTCAGTCTCAGTCTCAGCAGAGAAAGACTGATGACTACAAGAGCCCTAGTCAGCAATCACCTGGTGGACAAAGTCATGGTGGGTACAAAGGGAATCACCCCAAATGCAATCGTTGCAGCCTGCACCACAGCGGGCCATGCACCAGGGGCAACTGTCATCGGTGCAACAAGCCAGGTCACGCTGCAAAGGATTGCAGGAGCTTATACCCCACCAATCAGAATCGTCAACAAGCTCAACAGAACCAGCGCCAGCAGCAGCAGCAAGGTGATAACAAAGGGTGCTTTCAGTGTGGAGCTGAAGGCCACTTCAAGAGAGACTGTCCTCAACTAAACAGGAACCAGAACAACAACAACAATAACAACAATCAAGGAAATGGTAACAATGGGAACAACAACAACAATGGAGCCAGGGGGCGGGCGTTCGTGATCGGCCAAGGTGAAGCAAGGAATGACCCCAATGTTGTGGCGGGTAAGTTCCTTCTCGATGACTTTTATGTTACAGTTTTATTTGATTCGGGTGCCGATACTAGCTACATGTCACTAGAAGTTAGTCGAATGCTTAAGCGTATTCCAACACCTTTGAACAACAAGCACACTGTAGAGCTAGCAAATGGTAAGAGTTTAGAAGCCACACACGTAGTCAAGGGTTGTGAACTTATTCTCGCTGACCAGACCTTCTCTATCGACCTTATTCCTATTGTCTTGGGTAGTTTTGACGTTGTCATTGGGATGGATTGGTTATCCCAACACCGAGCAGAGATTCTTTGCAACGAGAAGATTGTCCGTAATCCTGGTCCCAGTGGCGAACCTCTCATGATTCGTGGCAACAAGAGGAGTGCTGTTGAGAACGTCATCTCTCTCCTTAAGGCCCAAAAGTGCTTGCGAAAGGGCCACACTGCCATTTTGGCTCTCGTTACTGACACCTCGGAAAAAGAGAAGAAGATAGAAGATTTTCCAGTTGTACGCGACTATCCGGAGGTATTTCCTGAGGAATTACCTGGTCTTCCGCCTCACCGACAAGTCGAGTTTCAGATTGAACTAGCTCCTGGAGCTGCGCCTATAGCTCGTG
The DNA here is from genome assembly GCA_030545235.1 of Helianthus tuberosus. Classification (NCBI taxonomy): domain Eukaryota; kingdom Viridiplantae; phylum Streptophyta; class Magnoliopsida; order Asterales; family Asteraceae; genus Helianthus; species Helianthus tuberosus. The sequence continues at coordinate 53,467 of JARYGA010061267.1, forward strand.
CACCTTATCGTTTAGCTCCATCAGAGTTGGAAGAACTCTCTACGCAACTACAAGAACTCTTGGATAAGGGCTTTATTCGTCCAAGCTCATCGCCCTGGGGAGCTCCAGTACTATTTGTGAAGAAGAAGGACGGTACCTTCAGAATGTGCATCGACTACCGGGAACTCAACAAGGTGACGGTGAAGAATTGTTATCCTCTACCGCGTATTGACGACTTGTTCGACCAGCTGCAAGGGTCGAGCTACTATTCGAAGATCGATTTGAGATCGGGTTATCACCAGCTGAGAGTCCGAGAAGAGGACGTCTCCAAAACAGCCTTTAGAACTCGCTATGGGCACTATGAGTTTTTAGTCATGCCTTTTGGGCTGACAAACGCACCTGCGGTTTTCATGGACTTGATGAACCGAGTATGCAAGCCTTACCTGGATAAGTTCGTTATAGTCTTCATCGACGACATCCTGATCTATTCTAAGAGTCAGGAGGAACACGAGCAACATCTGCGACTTATTTTGGAACTCCTTCGAACAGAACAGCTCTATGCAAAGTTCTCGAAATGCGACTTCTGGCTTCGAGAAGTCCATTTCCTAGGCCACGTGGTAAACAAGGATGGAATTCATGTTGATCCATCCAAGGTAGACTCGATTAAGAACTGGCCTGCACCTCGTACACCAAAGGAAATTCGCCAATTCTTGGGATTGGCAGGTTACTACAGGAGGTTCATTAAGGATTTTTCTAAGATTGCTCAGCCTTTCACCTCACTAACGCAGAAAGGCGTTGTTTATCGATGGGGAAACGCACAGGAATTAGCATTTCAACATTTAAAGGATAGACTTTGCAGCGCGCCTATCCTTTCATTGCCAGAGGGCACAGACGATTTTGTGGTTTACTGCGACGCGTCAATTCAGGGTCTTGGTTGTGTATTGATGCAAAGAGATAAAGTTATAGCCTACGCCTCACGCCAACTCAAGGTTCATGAAAGAAACTACACTACACACGACTTAGAGCTGGGAGCTGTTGTTTTTGCACTTAAGTTATGGCGGCATTACCTGTACGGTACCAAGTGCGCCATCTACACCGACCACAGGAGCCTCGAACATATCTTCAAGCAGAAGGAACTAAATATGCGGCAACGACGATGGGTCGAACTACTGAATGACTACGAGTGCTCGATCAGGTATCAACCGGGCAAGGCTAATGTTGTGGCTGACGCCCTCAGTCGAAAGGACACTACGCCTAAGCGCGTGCGAGCTTTACAACTCACGATCCATTCTAGTCTTCCTTCCCAAATACGAGCTGCTCAAATAGAAGCACTGAAACCAGAAAACGTCAGGGCCGAAGCCCTACGCGGATCAAGGCAACGTCTAGAATAGAAGGAAGAGGTACTTACTACATAACGGGACGCGTTTGGGTCCCACTCTATGGCAACCTACGAGAGCTTGTGATGGATGAGGCACACAAGTCTCGCTACTCGGTACATCCTGGTTCGGATAAAATGTACCACGATATCAAAACCACGTATTGGTGGCCTAGCATGAAGGCCCACATAGCAACTTACGTTAGCAAGTGCTTGACTTATGCGAGAGTCAAGTCCGAATACCAGAAACCCTCAGGCCTACTCCAACAACCAGAGATACCACAATGGAAATGGGAGCAAATTTCCATGGATTTTGTTACTGGCCTACCTAGATCTCAACACGGAAATGATACTATTTGGGTGATCATGGATCGACTCACAAAGTCCGCACACTTCTTGGCTATCAAGGAGACGGATAAATTCTCCACTCTTGCAGAAATATACCTCAAGGAAGTTGTTTCGAGGCACGGGGTGCCCACCTCTATTATCTCGGATCGAGATGCACGTTTCACTTCAGAACTGTGGCAAGCGATGCACAAATCCTTTGGCTCACGATTAGACATGAGCACAGCGTATCACCCTCAGACGAACGGGCAGTCCAAGCGCACTATTCAAACCTTAGAAGACATGCTTCGTGCATGTGTAATCGACTTTGGAAACAGCTGGGAGAAGCATCTGCCACTTGTGGAATTCTCGTACAATAACAGCTACCACACCAGCATTAAAGCTGATCCGTTTGAGGCATTGTACGGACGTAAATGTCGGTCACCTCTTTGTTGGGCAGAGGTGGGGGATAGTCAGATCACTGGTCCAGAACATGTGGTAGACACAACCGAACAAATTACTCAAATACGGAAACGCATGGCGGCAGCTCGTGACCGTCAGAAAGTCTACGCCGATAAGGGCAGAAAACCACTTGAGCTCCAGGTTGGGGAGCGGGTACTACTCAAAGTTTCACCCTGGAAGGGTGTGGTTCATTTTGGTAAACGAGGCAAACTTAACCCACGATACGTTGGACCTTTCGAAATCATCGAGAAAATAGGCAGGGTGGCCTACAGACTGAACTTACCAGCAGAACTCGGTGCAGTTCACAACGTTTTCCACGTGTCGAATCTGAAGAAGTGTCTGTCAGATGAGACCCACGAAGTTCTTCTGAAGGAACTCACTATCGACGAGCAGTTACGATTCGTCGAAGAACCAGTTGAAATCACGGACCGGGATGTTAAGGTCCTCAAGAGCACTAGAATACCTCTCGTTCGAGTTCGTTGGAACTCACGTCGCGGCCCAGAGTTCACCTGGGAACGCGAAGATCAGATGAAACAAAAGTATCCCCAACTGTTCGCAAACATTACACCCACTACTGAGGCTGAAGCTACAGAATTTCGGGACGAAATTCCAGATCAACGGGGGGTGGATGTGACACCCCAGGAAAACCAGGAAAACCATACAACTTAACTAGCTTCCTCAGTGAGTACTTACTAAATTTCGGGACGAAATTTCTTTCAACTTGGGGATAATGTGACAACTCGAAATTTAGAACCTTTCATTTGTATCTCGATGTAACATGCTTAAACGTGTGACTAGTTAACTATGTTGGTTTAATGATATAAGTGAACATTCTATGCAATTATGTGTTATGTTTATATGCTTGTATGTATAGTATGTGTATATGTTTATGTGAGCCGAGAACCAAGAACCCGACTCGAGACCATGCGGTCTCGAGTGAATAGTAACAGTTGGACCGGATCGGGCAACGCACCCCTTTAGTCTTCCCGAAGCCCATTAGGGTGCACCAATGTGGAACAAGTATATAATCCTTAGTGATAGCCAACCTTGCCATTCTTTGGATAATCCACACACACACTCCCACATCCTCTCACTAAAACTCTAGAGATCAAACATCATCTTCCCCCTCCTATCTCTCGGATCAAATCGGCATCAACAAGGACTCGGTCAAGCTCATCACCAACACTCGGACACTCCATTTTATTCATCTTCTTTACCATCTCGGTGCCTTTCACAATCGGTTAGTGTTTCTAGATGCTCACTAGGTGTTTATGTGACTAATGATGCTACTTGCCTTGATGAAATAGCATGATGATGTTCTTGATGTGTATAATGATGATAATCGGTTAACATGTCTTGATTTCGGATATATTGCATGATGGGTTAATGATATCTTGTGTTTGAATGAAGTTTAAACCATTAGATGTTAATGTTCATGAAAGCGGCTTGTATATGCGTATTAGATAATGTCCATGTTAATCGGATTGAATACTCTTATGCTAAGAATCGAATGCTTGTTAAAAGGCTGCATATATGTGGAAATCGGATTAGTTATTTGAGTATTTTGATTAGTGTTCACGTTATAATCATGTTAAAGTTCATAGAGCTTGATGCTAAAAACCCTAAAATGAAGAACATGATGAATATGTGAAGAACTTATTGAATGTGATATGGATATTTGAAAATTGCTATGTTTGATCCATTTTAGTTAATTATTAGACAACAAAACATGTTTGTGTGGATAGTACATTGTTGCATGAAATCGGATTTCCATTGGATAGTACATGCACTGACATTTAGCAGGTGTGCCTGTCGAGACCTTCTGTCTCGACTCGAGACCATGAACATGACAACTCGAGATCACGGTTTCGACACAAGGCTGCGAGTCGAGAACCTCTAGTCTCGACTCGAGACCACCCATTATCAGCACACAAACACTACAACTCGAGACCATGGTTGCGGGTCCGATTGCGACTCGAGACCAGTGCGTGCATGACCCGAGACCTCTTCAGTTGCGACTCGAGAACTTGTAGATTACAACTCGAGACCGCACAGTCTCGACTAGAGACCGCACAGTCTCGACTCGAGACCACTTGATCATGTATGAACTTGCACAGCTACGGGCCTGAGTATTTGGGCCTAATGCATGGACCTTATACGTTACTGATTGAACATGAATGTTGTTGGACTGCCATGAATGATACTTGCATGCAATGTGCTAGCATACGTGTAGAAACATATGTGCACAACCCGAATACGAACTTGACTTGTATGGTACAACTATGTTAGGGCGTGATTGACCACTAGCATCTAGACTTGACTTTCTGTGTATCTGCCGAGCAAACTAAGGTGAGTTCACACCCTCTACAAAGCATGGGATTCCCTGGGTTGGGAATGGGGTTAAGGAACGTGGATTCCTCGTCCTCCTTGGGTAGGACAACATTGGTTCAGGAATGTAATTCCTCGTCCTCATGGACAGATAACTCGTACTAGACCAAAACTCTATCACGAAGTCCCTCCTTTTTATATCGACTTAATCGCCGGGCCAATGGCGAGCGGGTCATTAGTTAGATAGCGCTATTTAGGTCTGACAAGCCTCACACCGTGCCGCAGAGGACGGGCGTGAACTAATGGATCTGGGGCACGTCAATGATGATAGACATTGACAGTTTCAGGGCACATAAACATGACTACAGTCAGCAGTCGATATGGTAACGAGTCTAGTGGATACATGGGGTAGCCCCCACGGCCGAAATGCCAGATAACTAATACGGGGTAGCCCCACGGCTGGATTGCCAGAGTAACCGGGAATAAATAAGTCACGTTTTTAACTATGGGGTAACCCCCACGGCAGGATGCCAGATAAAGGAAACTGTTTTCGAAACAACTTAAAACGAACACCCAACCGTGAACTCACTCAACTTGTTGTTGACTCGTTACTACATGCTTTGCAGGTCTTTAGGTACTTAGCTGGAGCTTGCATGGAAGAGAGTCGTTGTGGGACATGGACGGCTGTGGGCCATGTGAAACTGTGAAACAATTAAACTTATGTTTTGGTTTTAAGACTTATGCTTCCGCTTGCAACTTGAACTATGTTTTGTTTGGACACCAATTGTATTGGTTGGATTTTTATAACTACTTATATGCTTGTTCAATATGATTGGTGGCTGGATCCTGGTCAGTCACGCCTCCAAGCGGTGGTACTCCGCAGGTGGATTTTGGTGGTGTGACAGTAAGCTTCTTAAATATAAGTGTTATAAATTTGTGAAACTTATGTTATGGGTAGAGGATTTGTAGGTTAACCAGGTTTCAAATCCTGAGCATATGCAGAATAGAGCCAGGAATTGATCCTGAATTTGTGAACTTGTGAAAGCCAGACTACGATCCCGACAACTGAGTCTAAGGGGGAGTCTGAAGACGAGCTCAACGCAAGAGGAAGCATGGATTCAAAGAGCCAGATATCTATCTTGGATGAGCTTGTATTCGGAAAACCAGGCGTCTATCCCAAAAGCACGGAAGCTTGTCGATAGGGGGAGCCTGAAGAAAGAGACTACCAAGAGGAAGAGAAATGGAAGTTGAAGACAGATCCACAGGGATTCTGTTCGTGAAAGAGAAAAGACAAGATGCTACGAAATTGACTACGACAATATCCAAGGGGGAGTCTGTTAGTGCATTATGTGTCTATCGCCTCCGTCAATCTAGTCCGTAGCAGAAACAGAAGAATTCTAGCATTTTATTGTAATATCTAGTTAAAAAGGGCAAGGTGGCAAACTTGTAAATAAGGAGAAATCCTTATATCCCTTAGCCTATAAATAGAGGAGTTAGTGTTAGGGTTTAAGACTTTTGCTCATTTGGAGGTTTAGGAGATCTAAGCTTAGAGTGAGAAAGTCTAGAGAGAGAAAGTTCTATCGTGTGATTCTCGGCTTTGTACACGTCATCATAATCAATTGAATCACGTTATTAGTACGTTCTTGTGTGTTCGGTCACGCACGTTCACGGATTCCGCACGTCGAACGTTCGTTACGCAATCGAACGATGTCAAAACCGATCCTACAGGCGTGGTCAGGGCTCTGCACAAAAGACAAATCAGTAGAAGCTTCCACGCCCACCACGGGGGCGTGCCCAACTCAGCACGGGGCGTGGTCAACGCAAAGATATGCAGAATCTTGTCAAATCTTGATAGTACAGATACGAAGTTGACCACGGGGCCGTGCCCAGGAGACACGGGGCCGTGTGGGACCCTCTGCTGACACTTGCAATTGATGAAGGAAGAGAAAAGGCTGGACACGGGGCGTGCCTAGCGGGCACGGGGCCGTGGCTAGAGTTCAGTGCAGGCTATAAATAAGGGTGCTTGGTTCACTTCAAAGACATCCCTTGGCAAACCACTACTCTCCCACTTTGCCACCACTACAACACCAACACCCACCACCATCATCCATCTTTAGAGTGTGTAGTAGTCTCGGGATCCAAGATTGATTGTAAGGGTTCTTGCTAATCAAAAGCCATGTTTGGTTAAGCCTCTTACATCCCTTGGTGAAGAAAAGTCTTTTATGTATTACTTTTGATTTTTAATCTTTCGGTACTTTTTATTTGGGTTTGTATTAATGACTTTAATAACTAGTTTCTTATGTTGAAGGTGAATTCTTCCTATCATTTTTCAATGGTGTCTTGAAGTTACTTTACTGTCTATATAAAGTAAAAGAGTGTATCATTCATGCCTTTACGGTCTATATAAAGGCATGTTGACTACCTGGTCGGGGGTTAGGGGAATGGTTTGGTAAGGTTCTTGCCTTGTTCAGTGTATAGATCCTGCAAGGACCTGGTTCAATCTTACTAGGACCTCCTTCAATACCCACTGATATTGGATGGCGGGGGTGCGAATACCTTGAACCCCTCATATGTAAAATACTATTAATACTTTAAACCGACTTCTTGGGATTGTATCCTTGCTGACTCAAACCACTTAGCCGAGGGTAACGTCACCTTTAAAAGAGGGGCATACCACTTTTCGCATTAATAACTTACTTAATTATCTTTCAATATTCCGACCCTTTGGGATTGTATCCCTGCTGACTCAAACCACTGGGTTGAGGGTAACGTCACCTTCAAAAGAGGGGCCTACTACTATAACTAAGATAATCTCTTAAAAAGTCTGAAAATACGAAAATCATCAAAGGATACATTAAAGACGAGTCGGATCCAAGTGATTTTATCTTGTCTATCTGTTTTTATTTTATTTATCTTTTCATTTTTAGTTTTATTTTCATGTTTCAAACTTTTCTAAAAAAATTTAGATTGATTAGACGTTGAGGATAAACCGGTACTAAAAGCTCTTGTGTCCTTGGACGACCTCGGTATCTTACCGACACTATACTACGCTCACGATGGGTGCACTTGCCCAAGTGCGTGTTTAGTGTTAGTAGAATATCGTGTTTAATAAATTTAAAACTTGACTAATGCGTAAAATGGGATCAAAATATCAATAAAATCATATCACGCTTTGCACACACCAAGAAGTAGAGATTTCAAATTTTGATTGAAATGGTGCACTGGATTCAGTCCCAAGCCAGGCTTTATAATGCCCAAATAGACCGGATCACGCGTCGCACCCCGTACCCCCTACCCCGTTGCGTATCGCGGCCCAGACCTAGTTCACCTAGGGTAGCCTTGTTGTATGTATAGGCCTGTGGTGTCGGTCTTATCCGAAATTACACCGTTTCCTGGGCCCGTATTTCCTGTTTTCGTTTCGGGTCGGGTCGCACCGTACATGTTTGAGGGTCTTAATTAGGGTTCCTTGTAATGTGTTTTTGAGTGTTGTTACAGGGGTGTCTTGGTTGGTTTTTGTTAAATGGTCAAGTGTTAATCTTATTTGATATTTGCAAGTATTATGTGCTTATGTTTAATTAGGATAATTTGGGATCTTCTTTGTATTTAACTAGTGTTATCATGTTAATCAATGTTTACTAGTTCATTAGTCATGTGTAGAAAGCTTTTGGAAGTTAAACTGGGTGTTAGTTTTGCTTACGGATTATTTAACGGTAAGTTATATAGCTTTGTATGGCAATTGTTGTTAACATGTCCTCTTATGCTTGTCGTTTAGGGGAGTACTGGAACCCTCCTGACACGACGAGTCTAACTATTACGAGAACCGAAAGATCCGTCATCTTTTTTTCCATCGATAAACTTCCTGATACCCTTTAGGTTGGTTGCTTTGTATGTGAACTTATGAAACCTAGTATAGTCGGCAAGGACTTCAGTTGTGCAACTTGTTTGTTTCCACTTTCCCGATTGACTATAACCTTTTTTACCTGTCATATAACATATAATTAATTTTGTTATCTTTTAAACAGTATCTTTGTAAAATGGCTACTAACTTAATTTTATAATTTATCTCTTTATAAATCAAAATTCTTGCTCTTGATCTCTTCCTTATCACTATGATTTTCAATGTCAAGCTAAAAGAATCTTAAAAATTTGCCTCGGCTTCATCATGTCATTTCACATGAATTTTTGTCTGGTTCAGCCGATTCAATTGATTCTTGGTTTTCGCAATAAAATAGTTTTCGCTTGAAACCTCCCATGTTTATGTTTATTTGTTTAATATGTTTATTAAATCGAAGAACCTCTGATTCACGTTGGTATGTTTTGGCATTATTTAACTATATTATGTTTTATTTTGTTTGCTTCGTATCCATTTATGTTCACAATTTTGCAGCGATGAATACGAAAAACAAACCAGAGTTACATAGATGTAAATGTAGTGTATCGACAAAGAATACGCAAAGCATATTGTAACTACATATATGTAAATCTAGCCTATCAACAAAGAACATTCTGGAGCTATATATATATAAATTTAGTGTATCGACGAATAATACGAAGAATATATACACCTTATGTAATTTGGTTTTGTAAATATTGTTCGGTTATGACATCTTATTATTTAGTTTTTATATATGTTAATAATAACGAATACATATATGTAACTCCAAAATCTGTATAATTAAGCTTATGTGCTGTTTCACAACTTTTGAATTGTTAAGTGCTAAACCAGTAAGTGGTCTGAACCATTAAGTGCTGAACCAGTAAGAGGTCTGAACCATTAAGAACCAGTACGATTCTTAACTGTTCAGAGGCAAATGTCTTACAAATTCAGATTAAAGGTCTTAACCATTCAGACTCAAGTATAATGCTTAACCATTCAGAGACAAATGTCTGAATCATTCAGACATTTGCTCGCGAAACAAACAGTCTGAACCAGTAAGAGGTCTGAACCATTAAGAGGCTCATTAAGAGGTAAACAAACAACCCCTTAGAACACATGTAATGGTTAATGCCCCCTAAGGGGCATTTTTCGCCACCTCAACATTATAACGCCCCTGCAAAAAATGTGTAACGGTTAATGCCCATTTCATTCAATGCTTACCATTTTTTTCCTCCTCTTTGGGCATTATTCTAGAAATGCCCCTCCCTTTTCATGCCCCTATAACGCCCAAAGGGATGGTGCTAGGGGCTTTATCAAACTCTTCCATGCCCCTATAATGCCCATTACACGTTTTCTTAGTTGTTTTAAATGAATACATATATGTAACTCCAAAATCTATATATGCTTAGTTGTTTTACATATGTGTAATCACCCTCATACATTTATTAGTTTATATAAGTTAACATATACTTTGTAGTTACATGTATGTAATTTCTGATAGTTAAGTATATGAAACTCTAAATTGTGTGTTTATTCTTGAATACCGCTTAAGGTTTGTTTGTCCTTCTTCATACTATTTTTTTATTTTTTTTTAATCTGAGAAGCTTTTCTTATATAAACAACAATTATAGCTTTTTGGGGTCTAAAGCCATAACTTTGTTAAATTAACTGGACACTCATATCTTCTATTAGAAGTAAAAAATACTAGTTGACATCTTGAAATAAAATTTGGTTACTTGGTACATGACAACGGTTTGGTGGTGGTTGTGACAACAGGTACAACGATGCAGGTGCCGATAACCACCTGCAACCGGCAGTTGTATTGATATTACTTACCACTTATGATATGAAATTGAGATTCTTGAGCCTCATATTCTCTTTATGACATATAGTCGTAGGAAGTGGTGCAGTAATGCTTGTTTGTTTGGACACGTTTTAAATTATCAAGTTAATTAATTAAGCCATCTAATAAATATAAATTACTCAAATCAAAATAATATCTAAAAGACAAGTCAAGATGTTCCAAATGTGAAAATGAGTAAGGGGCTGTTTGGCAACATTTGAATGGTTAAGTGCTGAATCAGTAAGATGTCTGAACCATTAAGTGCTGAACTAGTAAGAGGTCTGAACCATTAAGAGACTGTACAATGTTTAACCGTTCAGACGCAAATGTCTGACCAATTCAGATTAGAGGTCTTAACCATTCAGACTCTATATAATTCTTCACCATTCAGAGGCAAATGTCTGAACCATTCAGACATTTGCTCATTAAACAAACAGTCTGAACCATTAAGTGCTGAACCAGTAAGAGGTCTGAACTATTAAGAGTGTCATTAATACAGCCCTAATTCAAGTAACTTTCAACACATATCACTCAATAATTAGTTCATTTTATTATCTTTATATATCAAGACTTTAACCACAAAATTAGGTCCAAAAACTAGTCAATTTTATACACCATGTCGGTAACAAAAACATCCCCATTACTTTATTCCCATAAATCAACAAGCAGACAATTTGAACTTTGATTATTATTATTATTGTAAACAAAAAATACCCACCACCCCCCTCAATATCCAACCACACAAACATAGCACACATTTGTTTCCAACATTCTTGAAAACCCATTATCATCTTCCTCATTGCATAAAAACCCAACATTCTTCATTACTTTCTTGAACAACAACAACAACTCTGCTGCTAAAAAACAAAAAAAACAAAGGCAAGAAAAGACCACCCTTTTATCTTTTATGCTTTACCCTTTTCACTGTTCAATCTACTTTTATAAATTTCTTGGATTTATGCATCTTTTTTCATAATTTTTTTATAAATTATGATTACATGAGATCTATGTATGCTACTGTTTTAGATACCCTTTTCCCTGTTTTTGCTCTCTTGGATTCTGGGCTTTTGTTATTTGAGGTAAAGGTGGTTGCTTTATTGTTATATAGCTCTTGAATTGAGCTTTGTGCTGTCTTTTTATGGTTATTTTATGAATTTAGGGTTTATGTTTGTGATATTGGGTTCTGGGGTTTGATATTTTCTTTTTGTGGGTCTCTATATATATGCCTTTTTGTTGGGTGATCAAGAATTCAAGAATTTCAGGATTAGGGTTTTGGTTTTATTTGCTACTCTGTTTCCAGTTACAATAAAGGTTAGATTTTTATGATGTTCTTGAAGTTTTTATGGTTGAATTATGTTCTGTTAATGGTGATTTTTACCTTAAATTATTGAATCTTGATTGTTTTTTTTTTAAATATTTTTATACTGTTCTTGAGGTTCTTATGGTTGAATTATGTTCTGTTAATGGTGATTTTTACCTTAAATTATTGAATCCTGAATGTTTTTTTTTTTTTTGTGTGTGTGTATGAACATGTGTGAATTTGTATCAGAAACCTGCTTAAAAATTAGGGGTTTTAGTTGAATTTGCTTTAGACATGATTAATCTAACAAGGGTATTTATGTAATTTCACTTTTCTGTTTGAAAGTCAGTTTAACTGTCACTAATTTTAATCTGATCAGTTAGATAATCACTTAAAGCTGTACTAATCAGATAAATAATAAATTTGTCTTTTTTTTTTTTTTTTTTGATTTTGTGAAGATAGTTTACTTAAATTTTCTTAATTAAAAACCTTTATTTGCAGGTTTAAATTATTCATGGAGTCTCCTCAATCTGTTTTTTGATTTTGTGAAGATAGTTTACTTAAATTTTCTTAATTAAAAACCTTTATTTGCAGGTTTAAATTATTCATGGAGTCTCCTCAATCTGTAGTGTCACCATTGAAGATCTACTCCGGGCCCGAAAAGCATAATCTTGATCATTTTGCTCGAAACCCGAGTGTCGAATCAAAGAAACCCGATCCATCGGTTGGTGTTCTCGAGGTTTACATTCATCAAGCCAGGGACATTCAAAACATCTGCATATACCACAAACAAGATGTTTACGCCAAAATTTCACTCACTTGCAACCCCGAGAAATCGGTCATGACACAAACGATAAACGGGGGTGGACAAAATCCGGTTTTTAACGAAAACCTATGCATCGATGTCCCCACGTTTGATACTTCACTTAAATGTGAGATATATATGATGAGTCGGGTTCGTAATTATCTCCAAGATCAATTGCTTGGTTTTGCGTTAATCCCACTTTCGGATGTTATCGTCAAGAACGGGGAACGCCAGAAGGAATTCACGTTATCGTCGGATGATATCTTCCACTCGCCTTCAGGTTTTGTTCAGCTGTCTTTATCGTACAATGGGGCGTCACCGGATGTGATTGTGATTCCACCGACACTGCCGCCAGCTAAGACCGCGGTTCCCGACCAATCTGAGTTGGACAAACTCGAGTTCCCGGATCCCAAAATTGTGAACGAAAACGAGATTATGGTGTCGGAGTATTTCGGGATTAGCTCGGAAAGTTTCGTCTCGTCTGATACCGATGATCAGGCGAGCTCGGAAAACGGTGGAACGTTTGTGTCTGAGAATCAAAAACCCGAGTCACCCCTGACAAGTGTGTCGACTAACGGGTCTCAATGTGCTTCGGTTGAATCGGTTCCTGCTACAAGTACTAAATCTATTGATGACGAGAAACACTCGAAATCCGCAAATCAAGAATCTGATTCACCCGCGAAAGGCAAACCGGTTGAAAGCGGTTCGTCGAACCCGAACCCGGGCCCGGGCCCGAACCCGAACCAACCTGCAGTGTCGATGAACTTTGAGCTCGATCAAAAAGTGGTGCAGCAAGACTTTGTGGACTTGTACATGAAGAGTATGCAGCAATTTACCGAGTCGTTGGCTAAGATGAAGCTGCCGTTGGAGATGGAGAACGAGCAGACGAGTTCTGGAAACTCGAGTTCGGGTCAGAACGCTCGGACACCAAATGGGGACCGCCCACGAGTGTTTTATGGGAGTCGAGCGTTCTTTTGAAGCCGATTGACGGGATTTGCCGGCGGTGTTTAGGGAAGTTAGGTCAAACTACTGATGATTAGTGTTGTCTTATGTATGGAACTTGGTGTTTCATAGGCTCTTTGTGTTTTGGTGTTGTTTGTTAGTTTGTTTTGCCACTTTTGTTGTCAATCTTGTTTTATTAAGAGTTACCTATGGTGTGTAGTAGTGGTGGATCAGGATTTCGTATTAGTGTATGCACTTGAAATTTACTATTATAAAACAATATAATCTATTTTAGTTTACCATTTTCTATACATGTAGTGTATGTAGTTGATTCAAGAGTTACAGACTAGTAGTTGATTGTAGATCAGTTAGACAAAGGTAAATGGGTTAGGATTTGATCCAAACTAACAAAATGGGCTTTACTTGTGTTATGTGTAGAGTTATGGGCGACATAAGTCATGGGCTAAGACGTCTCAACATGAGAGCATCTACAATAAGACTATCTCCAATGCTAAATACATCCTTAGGCGTCCTTAGCTGCCACATCATCTGCCACGTAATATCCTTACAAATCTTCAAATACCTCAATTTCATCTCTAATCCTACAAATATCCTTACCCTTCTTAATTTCCACCTCATCACCTATTCATTACACACAATATTTAAATAAAACATTTCTTTTTCTTACTTTGGGCCCACCTTTATCGCATGAACCGAGGCAAACACATGCCCTTGTGAAAGGGCATCTCACCTATGGGCATGCTGTGATAGATGAACTCCAATGGTAAGGATCTCTAAGGGCATCCAAGGGCATGATCTCCTAGGGCCCATTGAAGATAGCCTAAGCATCCATTTTTTGATGTTTTTGGGTTGTCATATTTGGCATTGCCCAACGTATTGGTATAAGAAAACGGTAAAAGAGTGGCAAATAGCAAAAACAAAGGACCATATTCAACAATCAAGAATAAAATGAATTGCCTTGGGTGATGAGAATTCGACATTCTTTCATGCGGTGGTAAATAGTTACAAGATTAGGAACAAAGTGAATGGATTATGGATTGATGGGGTATGGGTTAGAGAAGCTAACGTCATTAAGGAGAGGTTTATGCTAGCTTTCAAGGAGAAGTTTAAAGAACCGATTCACACAAGACCAAGGATAGGCATGGAAGGTTTTAAAAGATTGACGGATAATGAGAGCTCGAATTTTATAGAACGATTCAAGGAGTAGGTAAAAAAAGCAGTATGGGAGTGCGGCGAAGATAAGGCTCCGGGGCCTGATGGGGTAACTTTTTCAGTAATAAAAAATATTGGGAAGAGTTGAAGCCGACAATCATGGGGGTGTTGCAACAATTTTTTTGTACATGGTTCGATTCATCATTCTTGCAGCTCATCATTTATTGCACTTAACCCAAAGGTAAATGATCCGCTTGTTTTTTCCGATTTTCGTCCCATCTCGCTAATTGGGGTAGTAAACAAAATTATATCAAAGGTGCTGGCTAATCGGGTAAAATTAGTCTTAAATAGCGTTGTCTCAAATTCTCAATCGGCTTTTATATCGGGCAGAAACATTATAGATGGGCCGCTTATAATAAACGAAGTGGTAGGGTGGGCGAAAAAATGAAAAAAAAAAATTTGTATTTAAGGCGGATATCGAGAAGGCCTATGATACGTTAAATTGAAAATTCCTTTTTTCTGTTTTAACACATATGGGCTTCCCATCGAAGTGGAAAAATTGGGTAATGGGACTACTTTATAGTGGGAGAGGATCAATCTTAATAAACGGGGCACCAACCGGAGAGTTCCAATACAAAAGAGGGTTGAGGCAAGGGGATCCTCTTTCCCCGTTCCTTTTTATAATGGCGATGGAGGCATTACATGTAATGATGGTTAATGTCGAAGCATCGGGGTTATTCTCGGGAGTAAAGTTACCGGGGAATGAAATAACAATAACTCACTTATTATTTGCGGATGATTCTATTTTCGTGGGAGAATGGGAAGAGAGTAACATACAAAATCTGAGACGGATACTAAGATGTTTTTACCTAGTGTCTGGATTAAAAGTAAACCCGAAGAAAAGTCAGATTTTTGGGGTAGGGGTTGACGAAGAAGAGATTGCCTCTAAGGCGAATAGCTTTGGGTTCAAACTCGGTAAATTTCCATTCACATACCTGGGGTTGAAAGTAGGAGCGAATATGAACCGAATTCAAAACTGGAAGGAAGTAATAGATACATTCAACAGGAGATTATCAAACTGGAAAGCAAAGTTGTTATCTTTCGCTGGAAGGGCAATATTGGTGAAATCGGTACTCGGTTCTCTACCTAACTATTTTCTTTCTTTGTATAAATGTCCGATCGCAGTTATAAAAGTCTTAGAAGGTATAAGGAGGAAATTTCTATGGGGGGGGGGGGTAATAATACGAACGGAAAGATGAGGTGGATTAAATGGGAAAAAATTGTAGCTTCTAAAAAGTTTGGGGGGCTGGGCATAGGAAGTATTAGAGATCTAAACCTAGGTGCTGTTTGTTTTTTCTGCGGGAAAAGGTCTGCAGTCTGCGGACCATATCTGCAGGCATCTGCAGGAGAAGAGGTGGACCAAATGTCTTCAGTCTGCAAGGAGAAGAGGGTTTGTTTTTCTTTCTTCTACAAAAACTCTTCACACACACAATCTGCCATTTCTTTCTCATTTCTGCCTCAGCTCTCTCTCTACTCTCTCTCTACAATCTGCCATAGCACCACCACCACCGCCCATAGCACCACCACCACCGCACCACCTCCGCCATCACACCACCGCCATCATCTACCTTCGTCGTCTGCCTTCGTCGTTCAAACACCACCACCGCAGTCGTCGTTCAACTCTCTCTCTCTACTCTCTCTCTACAATCTGCCTTCGTCGTTCAACCACCACCACCGCAGTCGTCGTTCAACCACCACCACCGCCTTCGTCGTCTCTAATTTGGGGGTTTTGTTCGATTTAGGGTTTTTGGTTCGATTTGGGGTTTTTGTTCGATGATGGCAGGGATGTGGTGCTGATTTATCAGGTGGCGGTCTCTCTCTCTTCTTTCTCTATCTCTCTTCGTCGTTCACCGATTTCTCTCTCTCTCTCTACGGTCTCTCTCTCTACGGTGGTGGCAGGGATGTGGTGGTGATGTATCAGGTGGCGGTGGTGGCAGGGATGTGGTGGTGGAGGTGGTGGCAGGATGTGGTGGTGGAGGCGGTGGAAGAAAACGTCTGCCAAGAAGAGGTTCCAAGAAGACATAGGAACATGTCTGTGTGGTGAAGAGGTCTCGCAGACCTTTTTTAATGAAAGGTCTGCGAGAAAACAAACAATCTGCAGGAGCCAAACGTCTGCCCGCGTCTGCGCGGCGCAGACATAAGTGGCCAGAAGTACTTCTGGCCAAAAAACAAACAACACCCTAGCGTTATTGGTTAAATGGTGGTGGCGGTTGAAATCGGAACCGCAACAGTTATGGGCTAAAGTTATAGGTTCAATCCATAAAAATAAAAAAAGAATCACAGTTGTCCCATTGAAAACCGATTACACAGGGGCATGGAAAAATATAGTGGAAGTTAGAAAAGATATGATGAAGAGGGGAGTGATAATCGAGAAGAACCTCACAAGCAAAGTAGGTGTCGGTGATAAAACAATGTTCTGGATTGATGTATGGATTGGTGAGGTCTCATTAAGAGAAAGGTTCCCTTTACTTTATGATATCGTAAAAAACAAAAGAGCTAAAATAGAAGAGTGCTACAAACGAACTAGTGGGGGCATTATATGGGATTGGGCTTGGTCGAGAATCCCAGCAACAGAAGATGAAAGGCTAAGGGCGGCTGAATTAATGGGTTTATTAAATCAGTTCCGGGTGACGGAAGACAGCGACAAATGGGTTTGGTGTGGTGACAAAGATAAGGGTTTCTCGGTGAAAAGCGTTCGAAACACACTGGGAAAAGACATAAACTTAAACGTAGTAGCGGACAATTATTTCTGGAACAATTGGGCTGCACAGAAATGCAGTATGTTCGTTTGGAGAGCTCTGAAAGGGAGGATACAGACGACAACTCAGCTAACAGAAAAAGGAGTTCCGATACCATCGGATTTATGTAGAATGTGTGACTGTAATCAAGAAACACCGGACCACGTCCTCCTCAATTGCAGAGAAGCTAAATGAGTCTGGGAACAAATCGGATCATGGGTCAAAGCACCATCAATCGTTCAGCAGGAGACTTTAGGAGAGATATTCAATGCACTTGAGGAACAAAGCTGGCCGACGAAAAGAAAAAAGGCGGTACATGCTATTTTCTTATTGACAACCTGGATCATTTGGAAAAAAACGGAACGAAAAAGTATTTCAAGGGAGAAATGGTGAAGTTTTCAAAATGATAGAAGAAATAAAAGAAGAATCGTTTTTATGGATGAAACACAAATCGAAGGTACAATTGTCTTCTTGGGAGAGTTGGGTGTATTTTTCTTGGTGTAGATAGTTGCAGTATTTATGTTACTGTAAGTTGTCGTTTGTGTGTTTTTGCTAAATCTTGATGTACTGGTTAAGGCCATCATAGCACCTTACTATGGGCCGGTTTTGGTTTGATTAATAAAGTTCAGTGTTGCCATTAAAAAAAAAAAAATCTAAGTAGCGAATTTGATTCATAGACAGTAAATTTTAGTTTTTCGAAATTTGACTCGACCTATCGCATTTAGATTTGTCTTATAAAAAGGCTTGGTGTAATAGTTTTGGTATTAAACATTATGTCAAATTTCTCTCAAAACTATTAATCTTTATTTAGGCGTTACAAAAAAATATAATCTTTTTTAACATAAGGTAATTGATGTTTGCTTTGATGATATAACGTATAACAGTGGCAGATCCAGAATTTTTTTCTAATGGGTTCCTTTTGATAAATTATCACTATTTTTTTACAAATCATACAAGTCTTTTACTAATTCTCACTATTTTTTTCCAGTCAACTGACTGAGTTCCTAGGAACCCACAAAATGTGCCTAAATCCGTCACTGACCCATAATAAAAGTAATAACATCAAGGTGTGACGTGAGATCAGTGGCGGACCCATGATTTTTTTTTCATTAGGATCCATTTTTTGTGTAAAGATTTTTCACAGCCAAACATTAAAATTTTCGGGTCGGTCATCGTAGTCGGGTCGGAGCTAGGAAATAATGTAGAAGCATTTAGTGGACATGAAACCACTACATTATATGTTGAAATTTTATTTTGTAATCAAGTGTTAAATAAAATCGACATTCAATTTATCATTTTAAAAAAGCAAATTAGAGGTTCAATGGATGATTGTGTTGTTTTAAAACACTAGTTTAATTTTGATGGAAAAAATAAACTAAAAAAACAAAAAATGTAAGACTTGAGCTTGGGTTCTATTTGTTGGAACAAAAGAGGATTTACCACCACACCATCTTTGCTTTTAATATTATGGACTCCAATTAATTTATTTTATGGGGTATTTGAAAAACTTAACATATCGATTCTATTATTTTCCAAAAAAAAATTGGGGTCCATGGACCCCGACCCGGACCATATGGGTCCCCCTAAGTGAGATCATGGTTTTTTTTTTCTTTTTATGGGTAGATTAAGATGATCCAATGAATTATGATCTCAATGATCATGTGATAAAGTTGATATTGACAATAATGCAATATGTCCGATTGATGGGCCTACATAAAGAAACCACTAATCTCAAATCAAGATTTTGTTATGACTTATTGGATTTTAAGTAACTACTAAAGGTTATGTGATATAAAAAAGGAGGATCTATTATCTTTTTCTTTTCTCGTTTTTTTTTCAAAAAATAATCTTGGAGGTTGTGTAATGCTTACTCTCAAACTTTTCGTTTACACAGTAGTAATATTCTTTGTTTCTCTCTTCATCTTTGGATTCCTATCCAATGATCCAGGACGTAATCCTTGACGTGAAGAATAAAATAAAAATTTCATTTTTGTTGCTTAATTTTACAATTTTCTAAATATTTTATTTTAGCTATTCCACACATTTCACTAGGAAAAAAATAAACAGGGATTTGCTAAATTTGAAAGAAAAAAATAGAAAGTCATCAACGGAACGGTTAGATTAAACGAGTGGGGGTTGGTTTAAATGGATATATAACGTCTTTTTAAATATAAAATAATAACATATTAAAACACATGTTTATGCATATGATACAAAACACTATTTTCCTCCCCACCAAGAATGTCCCCGTGAGTGGTAGTAGACTTGATGCATTCGGGATGAGACTTGATGCATTCGGGATGAGATTGAATAAGATTAATTTTATAAAAATGGTTTGGGACATGGAGATTAGATGATACTTGCTTAATTACACCGTTTACACATTACATATAATCTAATTTAAAAAACTCATAGTAAATATTATAAGTGTAGTTGAGTGTTTATATTTCAGCCGTTTTTTAGATAAATTTAAGATGGGGTCTTGGGTAATGGACATCTCAACAGGTAACTTTTAACCTTACGATCATAAACATATATTCTTGATGCCAGCAAATATACCCATGTACCTGATCAGTATGGCATAGCACATATATGACGTGTATAGGACACAATAATACAATTGGATATGAGAATTGAATTACAACTCATACCATATCTGACCCATTACCATTCATAGTCGTGAGGAACCACCTTGTTCTTTTTTTCTCACACTCTACATCTCTCACCATGATCATTTTAGTAACATCTTGTTGGCGTCTTAACCACGTCACTCCTATTTCTCCAAATCCAATCATACCCCCTTTTTCATTTTAGTTTACATAAAGGGAGGGGGTCGATTAGGGTTTTCTATTCAATAAGGGGCTTGATTGGCGTTTCCTATTTGAAATGGGAATTAATATGAGTTTTTTGTTTTAAAAAATAAAATCCGTTAGAACTTTTTTTTTTAATAAAAAAGAAAATTAATGAGGTTTTAGTTTAGAATCCTATTTCGTGTTGAAATTTGGTGTTGGATTTCGCTTTTTTTTAACGACAACTTTCATTAGAAACAAACTAGCAAGTTGCTAGCA
The DNA here is from genome assembly GCA_030545235.1 of Helianthus tuberosus. Classification (NCBI taxonomy): domain Eukaryota; kingdom Viridiplantae; phylum Streptophyta; class Magnoliopsida; order Asterales; family Asteraceae; genus Helianthus; species Helianthus tuberosus. The sequence continues at coordinate 73,741 of JARYGA010061267.1, forward strand.
AGGCTTACAGCCACAAAACAACAACACAAGAATACATATTCTTGATCAAATGTTCTCTATTTAGCCTAATTTAACCCGGTCGATCTCGCTCGGCTCCTAATCCAGAGATAGCATAAAGCTTTTATTTGATCCCCAATATGGGGAATTCTATCCGGATCATCCGAAACACGCTCCTGTTACTTGCCCTCCAACAAGAGACCAAAATGATGGCTTGGACTATCCTTCTCTTATGATCATTTCCTGGCACATATTTATCGCCGATGCCTCGAAACATGAAGTGAAGATGTGATCGGGGTTTCGTTTTTTCTAGGTTAGGTTTCGCTATTCAAAAGGGGGCAGCGGCGCAGCTTGTTGCCCGCTTACCGGCTATCTTGGTGTAATTTGTTTGGCCTTATATATAAAGCTAATTGATTTCCGTTTAAAAAAAAAAAAAAAAAAAAAAACACCAAGAGGGATTTTGAATGATGTTCCTTTTGCATAAAGCATCCACTGTGGGTAGCCTATATTGCAACGCCCTCCTCACAAAGACATTGAGTTTTAGAAGGACTCGGTTGTTTTAATGGAATATATGGGCATGTTTGGCTAAGCTTTTTGAACCAACTTATTAGCTTTTAAGGAGATTTTGTGTTTGGCAAACCTAAAAGGACTTTTCAAAATGACTTTTTGTATAGGAGAAAAAGTCATTTTTGAAAAGTTAGAATGTTGTATTTTTTGAACTAACTTATTGACTTATTAGCTTTTAGTTATTTTATATCAATAAGTTAAGCCAAACACTTTTTAAAAAAACAAGTTATTGACTTATTGGTGCCATCGAGTGAATACGTTTAACTAATGCAATACTTAACACAATGGACTAATCAATGATGGTTAACGATACTCCTTGATTGTACACCACCTAGAATCCATGCAAAATATCATAACGAGGTTTGAACGTTCACCATATGATTGTGAGGAATTCATTAATGCCATTGGACCAAAGGCCACATTACCATTTAAAGACCGAACCATTCTATTCCTTCCAGTTCGTCCATAGGGTTGTGTACATAATACACAGCAACATGGTTTTGGAGTTCCCACTAGCATCCATCAAAAATCTGTGTGAGATTAAATATATTATTAATGTAATATTTAATCTTGTAGCCTTTATAATCATTTATATTATATTAGATCAAAATATATTAATAACCTATTAATAATTAGTTGGTAATTGTTGATGGACCATATTACCCATATTACCCTTATTAACTAATTGAGTTTCCTCTTGCGTGTATAAATAAGGGGATTATTAGAGAGTTTAAGGGTTAGACAAATTACACAATTACAAACCCTCATAACATCAAAGAATTCGTCTCTCTCCCCATAACCGAAAACCTCCCTACTTTCGGTTCATCACCATCATCATCACCTTACACCCTAAGGAGGAACCGGATCATCCTGACAAGTATGTCGAACTCAATGGCTGGATCTCTGACTGGATTCTCCACTGCTTTGAATGCTGTAACAGGTATGTTATTCATGTTTTCCATTAAGTTTAAACAGAACTGATCAACATGTGGTATCAGAGCATATGTTGATAAATCAGTTCTGTTTTTCGTATCCATCATTCTGGGATCATAATCTGGAAAACAGAAAAATTTTTAAAGCCTTATAAAATCTCGGTTGTTTCGAGTCTTTGTTGCCGAAATCACTGTTTTCGGAAGAAGTTGGTTAATATATTGATTCGAAATCATAATGGGTAAAACTAATATCCGAAATCTGTTAATAAAAGTCTTAAAATTCCGGTTTCGGAACCCAGAATTATGTTTTTATTTTTATTTTTTAGGGTTCATCATTTGTTCTAAGTAAAACTCGAAAATTCCCTAAGATTTGGAATATAATTTGGATTAGTGGGTGTTTTTCATGATTTTGATCTTAATTTTATCTATTAAAATTTCGAAAACTGTTAATAGATTTCAGTTATTATTTTCGAAATCATTTGATAAGTTTAGATCAAAAATAAAATAGGAAATACTATCCCAAAATCCCTTAAATTTCGAGTTTTAGTTATTATCACAAGAAACAGCTATTAACAGTGGGTTTCGAAATCATAAATGTACTAATCGCACAAGGCCCTTAACAGTCACACAAGATCAGATCAGATATGATCTGATCGCACAAGACATTCGCACAAGATCGGATCACAAAAAAAAATGATCTGATCGCACAAGGGAAATCGCACAAGATTTGTGGATCGCACAAGATTTGTGGATCGCACAAGACTTGTGGATCGCACAAGCATTACTGATCACACAAGTTATTGGGCCTTACTGATCGCACAAATTATTTGGGCCTCACTGATCGCACAAATTTGTTTTGGGCCTTATTGATCGCATAAGACTTGGGCATTACTGATCGCACAAGTTCGATCCGCGCTAACAGGTGGTTTGCTATTAAATACTTGGTTTTGTTTATACTTAATTAATTAATCAGAATCAGATAATTTTTACAAAACCAAAATAGCTTAACTTGAATGAGCTTCTGATGTATTAATTCTGGCCAAAGCTGATTTAATACATCTATTTATTGTTCAAGTATTATAAAAGCTATGTTAAGTATGCATTACAAACGTGAAATGTCTTAATTCTGGCCAAAGCTGATTTAATTCATTTATGTTTAGCATGCTTGACAAGTGCATAACTAAAGTGATTGTTTCATTTCTGGCCAAAGCTGATTTGTCACGATTACTTTGCACACATATTTAAATGATTACACTTCTGGCCAAAGCTGATTTGTCTTCGTTTAAATAGAATTTTACTAAGTCTATTATTTTGATGTTAGTAATAGACATTATCACAGCTTCATAATTAAAATGGTCATTACTTATGCCTGCCTTAGTATAACATGCCCTTAGATCACATTAAGACTTCTTTCTTAGTATCATAACTTGCTCACCTTATTTCCACTATCAGCACCCAATCAGGGGATTCCACCTTTGACTGGTGATAACTTTGCTGCATGGAAGGATGCCCTCATGCTTACACTTGGACTGCTGGACTTTGATTATGCTCTAAGAGAGAATAAGCCAGCGGACCTTACTGCTACAAGTACTGCTGCTGAGCAGTTACATCATGATGTGGACTAGGTGTAACCGCATGTCTCTCATGTTCATGAAGCAGTCCATTCATAACTCAATCAGAGGAGCCATTCCTGATTCTGAAGATGCTAAAACCTATTTGGCTTCTGTGGAGGATCAATTCAAGGGAACATCAAAAGCACACGCTAGTACTCTTATCCTCAAGCTGGTGACAACTAAGTATGATGGGAGGAGCGGCATTCGCGAACACATCATGATGATGCATGACATGGCCAATAAGCTGAAGGGCCTAGAGATGGAGATCAGTGATGGTTTTCTTGTTCACTTCATCATCACTTCGCTTCCTTCGTCCTATGAAGCATTCAAGATCAATTACAACACTCAGAAGGACAAATGGACGATGAGTGAGCTGATCGCTATGTGCGTGCAGGAGGAAGAGCGTATGAAGATGGATCGCACTACTGATGTTGCTAACTTCACCACCTCCAGCTCTAAGAAGAGGAAGAACACTTATCAAAGAAACGATGCTTCTAAGGTTCAAAAGCCAAATCCAACTCCTAATACAAGTGCACCTTCCAGCTCTAAGAACTCCTTAGGCAAACCCTACTGCAAGTTCTGTAAGAAAACAGGACATAAGCAAAAGGAATGCCCTGACTTCAAGGAGTGGCTGGCTAAGAAAGGTAACGATTTTTTCATGATACTTGAGTCCTTTAATTTAAATGTTCCTGCTAATTCTTGGTGGTTTGATTCTGGTTCTATGGTTCATGTTACCAATTCACTTCAGGGATTCCTTACAATCCGGAAGCTGGGAAGAAACCAAAGAACACTTAAAGTTGGAGATGATCGGGAATTAGAAGTGAAGGCCATAGGAACATTACAGTTATTTTTGAAAACTGGTTTATGTATTAAACTTTATGATACCTTATATGTTCCTGAGGTAACTCGGAACCTTGTATCAGGACCAAAGTTAGACATGGACGGTTTTGTCGTTTCTCATGGTCATCGCAAACTCTCTATTCTCTATGATTCCGTTGTTTATGGTACTGGCATTCTGGATGGTGGTCTCTATAGATTAGAACTAGATGATAATTTTTCCAAATCTTTGTTGTCATATAATATTAATGAATCACTCACAAAGATGAAACAGGTTCGAGACTTAGAGACTTCATCTATGTTGTGGCATGAACGTTTAGGCCACATCTCAAGAGAACGATTAAATCATCTCGTAAAGGATGAAGTCTTACCTCCTCTCGACTTTACTGATTTTGGAACATGTGTCAAATGTCTTAAAGGCAAAATGACATTAGCGAATAAGAAAGGTGCCACTAGGAGCTCTAATTTATTAGAACTCATTCACACTGACATTAGTGGTCCTTATCAAATTGCTGGTATAACAGGACATACTTCATTTATCACTTTCATTGATGATTATTCTCGTTACATGTACTTGTATCTTATAAAGGAAAAGTCTGAATCTCTAACTACTTTTAAAGATTATAAAGCTGAAGTTGAAAAGCAATTAGATCGTCAGATTAAAGTTGTGAGATCAGACAGAGGCGGTGAATATTATGGAAGACATACTGATGTGGGTCAAGCTCCTGGTCCATTTTATGAGTTTTGTAAGGGCCAGGGGATTGTGAACCAATACACCATGCCTGGTACACCTCAGCAGAATGGTGTCGCTGAACGAAGAAATCGTACCCTTATGAACATGGTGCGTAGTATGTTAGCCAACACTAATTTACCATTATTCCTCTGGACTGAAGCGTTAAAAGCAACTGTTCATATACTCAATAGAGTTCCTTCTAAGTCTGTCCCTAAAACTCCTTATGAACTTTGGACATGAAGGAAACCGAGTCTTAAATATATGAAAGTATGGGGCTGCATTGCTGATGTGTGTAAAATGCAACATATAAATTACATCAAATGAGGCATAAAACTAACCCTTTTTTAGTACTAATATTGGAAAAAGAGTGTTTTTGTCTTCCTTTTGTATTTTCAGGATTAAATGAGCTCAAAAACGCAAAAGAAGCAAAAAGACAGCTAAATCCAACATAAATACAAGAAAAGGAACATTAGTGGACTGCTCGAACCCTCAACGGCACCTTCCAAAGCAAAATAGAGAAAACAGAAGGCTGAACACGCCCCGTGCTCAGCCAGCACGGGGCCGTGCCCAAGAAGCAGCAGAAAAGACAAACCTATAGAAGCTTCTATTGCCCACCACGGGGCCGTGCTCAGCGGACACGGGGGCGTGTCGAAAGTACAGCAAGCGCATTTATTGTAATTGCGAATTACAATTAATGAGGAGAGAGAGTGTCAGATGGACACGGGGCCGTGTCCAGCGGACACGGGGCCGTGTCCAGCTCTCTGTTCAGCCTATAAATAGGAGTGCTTGGATTCATTTCATCTCATCCCTTGGCACACCACCTCTCTCACACTTCATCCACCACCCACCACCATCACAACACCATCATCCACCACCATCATCCATTGTCCATCGTAGAGTGTGTGAGTCGTCTCGGGATCCAAGATTGATCGTAAGAGTTCTTGACAATCAAGGCCAGGTTTGCCTAAGTCTCTTACATCACTTGGTGAAGACAAAGTGTCTAGCATAATACTTTTTATTTCTAATCTTTTGCACTTTTTATTTGGTTTTGTATTAATGACTTTAATAACTAGTTACTTATGTTGAAGGTGATCTTTCCTTATCGTTTGTCCGTGGTGTCTTGGCATTATTTTACTGTCTATATAAAATAAAGGATTTTCACCATTCATATCTCCACGGTCTATATGGAGGTATGTTGGCTACCTGGTAGGGGGTTAAGGGAACGGTTTGGTAAAGGTCTTGCCATTGTTCAGCGTTTAGAGGTCCTGCAATGGACCTGGGTCAAATTTAGTAGGATCTCCTTCAATACTTCACGGTATTGGATGGCGGGGGTCCAAACTCTTTGATCCCCTCATAAGCTAACTACTATTAATACTATAACCCGGCTACTTAGGACTGTATCCCTGCTGACTCAGACTACTTAGCCGAGGGTAACGTCACCGCCAAAAGCGGGGCCTACCACAATACTGCATTAATAACTTAATTCATTATCTTCCAATAATCCACCCCTTTAGGATTGTATCCCTGCTGACTCAAACTACTGGGGTGAGGGTAACGTCACCTTCAAAAGAGGGGCCTACTACAATAACTAAGATAATCTCTTAACTATGTGCAAAAGTGCGGAAATAATCAAAGGTTATACTAGATACGAGTCGGAACCAAGTGATTCATCTTGTCTATCTGTTTTTATTTTTATTTTATTTTCAGCATTTTAGTTAGTTTTATTTTTCTTAGTTTAAAACATTTTTCTAAACTTTTATTTTGGTTAGACGTTGAGGATAAACCGGTACTAAAAGCTCTTGTGTCCTTGGATGACCTCGGTATCTTACCAACGCTATACTACACTCAACGATGGGTGCACTTGCCCATATGTGTGTTTAGTGTTAGTGAAATATCGTGTTTTATAAATTTAAAACTTGGCAAAAATAAGTGTTAAAAAGGGCTTAAAATATACACCTAAAATATACGACACTTCACACGCATCAAGTTTTTGGCGCCGTTGCCGGGGACACAAGGATTTTAAGAAAGTGAGGAATCAACGGCCTAATCATCTTTTATTTTTCTTTTTATTTTTTTTAGGATTTTCTTAGTTTTTCAGCTTCTGCAGAGCTCAGCACGGGCCGTGCCCGCTGAACACGCCCCCGTGCTCAATCATTGGAACTGGCAATCCTGTTTTACATCAGACAGTAAGCTGAACACGGGGCCGTGTCCACTCAACACGCCCCCGTGCCCAAGTTTCAGTTACTGAAAACAGAACCGTTAGATCCCGACGGTTGGTAATTTCTGACATAAACATGAGTGCTAGTAATTATTTTTACTTTCGGCACTCTTATGGTAAGTGGTGTCAATTATGTGGTGGCGAACATGAAGAAGTAAAATGCTACTTCCTAAATTATAGGCCCCACTACATGAACCCACCATCTTCTCACAACCTTAAGAGGGGCGAAAGTAAAAATAAGCACTATTTCTCCCTCGAATGCGCCCAGCCAGATATTCTAGGGGAAATGCTCCTTAGCGAGTTATTTCAACTAGAAGAGCTAATTCTGAAATGGATAGAAGAGCTTGGGAAGGATTTTATTGATCCGCCCCAAGACGATACCCATGAAGAAATGTTGGAACCGCATTCCAACAACCTCGTTGCTCCCGAAAATACCTTCGTACCTAGCAAAGACTTGGACGATAGTCGTCCCTGTGTCGATTGTGCCGTGAAGGACTCTCCATCGACTTCGTTCGATGCATACATAGACCTGAGCGATTCGGCATATACCTTCTTTAACAAGAGCCCGGAAAAGGGTTGGACTTGTCCACCTAGAATAAAAATAGGAATTACCCTCACCGACAACCTCTTGCGTTCTCGCCTTAGTCTAGGACAATTAAGGTATATTAGGCACTTTGGGGTTGTTCCAACCAGTAAGGAACCACCCGATATCGGGGAGATCCTTGAAATAGCAAAACTCCATAAAGCAGCCTCCAGACACGGGGCCGTGTCCAGGTCAACACGCCCCCGTGCTCACTAAAAAGATTCTCTGCTGATTTGGTCAGAATACGGACAAAATGTGTCAGGATTTTCTCTGAACACGGGGCCGTGTCCAGTCAACACGGGGCCGTGCCCAGGGCGCTGTCGTTTTCTTTAAATGCAGCCTGATTCCTGCTCATTTTGACCATTTCAATTGACAGAGATCCCTGGGATTTTCACTCATACCATCCTAGGTAAGTGTCAAAAGAAGGTTCCAAGGGACCCTCTTGTCCCTTCCACTTTTATTCATTTCCTCCTCTTTCAAATTTTTCAAAAGTTCCTCCATGGAAGCTTGGAAATCCCTTGATTCTAATCCTCTATGTGAAGTTTGTAGGATTATTTGCTAAAGATTCTGGGCTAAAGTTAGTTGTATAACTTTATTTTAAATTATCTGAGCTTAAAACCCAGATAGAAATCATAAAAATAATTTAAAACTCCAAGATTCTTTAGCCAAAAATCCTGCAGACAAATGGACACGGGGCCGTGCTCAACGAGCACGGGGCCGTGTCCAGGGGCTCTGTTTTGTAAAATTTTAGCTTTCTTCGGTTTTCTTCACAGAAAATGGCAAGCAGAACAAGCGGATCATCTTCAAGGAATAACCGACAAGGGAGAAGATCTTCAACAGCAGAAGACTCTCTTGTAAACTATGTTTACGCTCTAAGGGAGGCTATTGATGAAATGACGGGAGTGGAAGAAGCATTGGTCGACCGTATCAACCATCTTACTGTGGGGCTGGAGGGCTGTCTCCATGAAGTAAACCTCTTGCACCAGAGGTTGAACCTTCTCGCCTCCCCGCCTTTGGTACCCATAATAACCCAAAGGGCGTGGAACATGGTGCCCGAAGTTGTCATTCCAGCTGAATGGTACGCCATGCACCAAGAGCTTCCGCGAAGAGTGGTGCAAGGAGTCCCAGTGAATGTTCCCCCTCAACCACCAACAGCAGAAGAAAACGAAGCCGCATTCTTCCTCCCTAGGGAGATCGAAGAATGGCTTTAAACAAAGTTTAGGGAAGAACTCGTTCGGCTAAAAGTCCTACTCTATCGGGAAATCATTCTCGAAATTTTCCTAAAATAGTAGAACTCCTTATGATAACCTCGTGTACCTGCTGACCTATCTAGTTAAGTTTTAATTTTAGTTTAATTTAGGATTATGTAAGTTCTCTCTATGATGAAATGAAATGATGGTTTTAATGTTTGGATGGTTTGTAATGAATAAAACACACTCATGGTGGTAAAGGATGAAAAGAGGAACGAGAAAAATGATCCCATGCACAAGAACGAGGCAACCCGACAATTTTCTCCATTTCAGAAGGTTCAACACGGGCCGTGCCCAACCAACACGGCCCCGTGTCGAACCACCTGCAGAAAACGCCCAGTACAGGTAACTGGACACGGGCCGTGTTCACCCAACACGCCCCCGTGTCCAGACTTCTGTTTCTCTTATTTCAATTTTGTTACTGGCACTTGAACACGGGGCCGTGCCCGGATAACACGGGGCCGTGTTCAGTGCCCAGTAACACAAATTTTTGCTTTTTAAACACTATTTTACACATCTAATCAACCTAAAAATTTATTTTTGGGACACATTGAGGACAATGTGTAATTTAAGTGTGGGGGGATGCTAAAACCTTGAATTTTGCAAGTCCTAAATACAAGCCTTACACAAAACTCTATTGGAACCGCTAATCACCCCAAATTTTTTCAAAAAAAATTCATTTTTTTTACTTGTCTAGGTTTAACTCGGGAAATTCAAGTTCTCAAAAAGGTTATATTTTTACAAATTTACAACCGATAGCGTAGTGATAAAAAGAACCAACATAAGAAAATTATGAAAAGGCATGACAAACTTATTTAAAATTTGATTATATATACTTGATCACATAAAAACCCATTCCCACAAAAGTGAGTTTTGAGCCTTTATTGAGCACACAATTACATATCATTTGACTAAATGCTCATTTTTCGTTTCTTGTGTGAATAGCCGCTTGGTTCTTACGACTCTAGAACTTGCCATGACAATACATTCCCGGTCCTTATCAACTTAAACCCGAGTAAGTAAATGATGGAGGCATTAGGACTAACCTTTTTCATTTCTACACCATTATTTTTCTTTTTCTTTTACCACCTACCCAAAAATCCCCCTAGTTAGCCCTTTTGAGCCTAAACCTTTTCGTTTCATCACCCAAACAAAAACCCTTTCAACCACCAAAACCCTTTTTCATTTTTTAACCCTTTATTTTAGTAACAAGTTCGGTTCTTCGTAAAAAAAAATAAATAAAAAAAAAATTATTTTTGTGATGATGATGAAGCAAAAAAAAAAAAAAAAAAAAAGAAAATAAACAAACAAAGTAATCAAAAAAAAAAAAATAACTTTGTTTGAATAAAAGCTTCATCAAAATAAAAAGTTGCAAAAATACGAAAACCGACACTTGTTACACTTTTAGCCCTTTTTCTACTAACCACTAACCCAACCACCTACCTTTAACCCTAGCCAACCCTTAACCCACAAAGTCCTCTTGATATCTACAAAGGTATAAAAGTTAAAAAGGAGGAGGATTGATTTCTTGGCAAGCCTATGGTAGGAATAAGTTCCATGCCGCTCTCGAGTGATTCATTAAAAATACACCTTCGGCCGAGTGTGAGTGAATTCCCCGCGAGGTATGTGAACTTGTATATAAATAAAATTTTAAAAAGGCATGTTATGCCCAAATAAGTAATTTCTTTTATGAACAGTTCTAAATAAATCATTACGAAT
>JARYGA010061267.1:84389-109469 GCA_030545235.1 Helianthus tuberosus
GCGAGACCTCTTCACCACACAGACATGTTCCTATGTCTTCTTGGAACCTCTTCTTGGCAGACGTTTTCTTCCACCGCCTCCACCACCACATCCTGCCACCACCTCCACCACCACATCCCTGCCACCACCGCCACCTGATACATCACCACCACATCCCTGCCACCACCGTAGAGAGAGAGACCGTAGAGAGAGAGAGAGAAATCGGTGAACGACGAAGAGAGATAGAGAAAGAAGAGAGAGAGACCGCCACCTGATAAATCAGCACCACATCCCTGCCATCATCGAACAAAAACCCCAAATCGAACCAAAAACCCTAAATCGAACAAAACCCCCAAATTAGAGACGACGAAGGCGGTGGTGGTGGTTGAACGACGACTGCGGTGGTGGTGGTTGAACGACGAAGGCAGATTGTAGAGAGAGAGTAGAGAGAGAGAGTTGAACGACGACTGCGGTGGTGGTGTTTGAACGACGAAGGCAGACGACGAAGGTAGATGATGGCGGTGGTGTGATGGCGGAGGTGGTGCGGTGGTGGTGGTGCTATGGGCGGTGGTGGTGGTGCTATGGCAGATTGTAGAGAGAGAGTAGAGAGAGAGCTGAGGCAGAAATGAGAAAGAAATGGCAGATTGTGTGTGTGAAGAGTTTTTGTAGAAGAAAGAAAAACAAACCCTCTTCTCCTTGCAGACTGAAGACATTTGGTCCACCTCTTCTCCTGCAGATGCCTGCAGATATGGTCCGCAGACTGCAGACCTTTTCCCGCAGAAAAAACAAACAGCACCTAGGTTTAGATCTCTAATACTTCCTATGCCCAGCCCCCCAAACTTTTTAGAAGCTACAATTTTTTCCCATTTAATCCACCTCATCTTTCCGTTCGTATTATTACCCCCCCCCCCCCCCATAGAAATTTCCTCCTTATACCTTCTAAGACTTTTATAACTGCGATCGGACATTTATACAAAGAAAGAAAATAGTTAGGTAGAGAACCGAGTACCGATTTCACCAATATTGCCCTTCCAGCGAAAGATAACAACTTTGCTTTCCAGTTTGATAATCTCCTGTTGAATGTATCTATTACTTCCTTCCAGTTTTGAATTCGGTTCATATTCGCTCCTACTTTCAACCCCAGGTATGTGAATGGAAATTTACCGAGTTTGAACCCAAAGCTATTCGCCTTAGAGGCAATCTCTTCTTCGTCAACCCCTACCCCAAAAATCTGACTTTTCTTTGGGTTTACTTTTAATCCAGACACTAGGTAAAAACATCTTAGTATCCGTCTCAGATTTTGTATGTTACTCTCTTCCCATTCTCCCACGAAAATAGAATCATCCGCAAATAATAAGTGAGTTATTGTTATTTCATTCCCCGGTAACTTTACTCCCGAGAATAACCCCGATGCTTCGACATTAACCATCATTACATGTAATGCCTCCATCGCCATTATAAAAAGGAACGGGGAAAGAGGATCCCCTTGCCTCAACCCTCTTTTGTATTGGAACTCTCCGGTTGGTGCCCCGTTTATTAAGATTGATCCTCTCCCACTATAAAGTAGTCCCATTACCCAATTTTTCCACTTCGATGGGAAGCCCATATGTGTTAAAACAGAAAAAAGGAATTTTCAATTTAACGTATCATAGGCCTTCTCGATATCCGCCTTAAATACAAATTTTTTTTTTTCATTTTTTCGCCCACCCTACCACTTCGTTTATTATAAGCGGCCCATCTATAATGTTTCTGCCCGATATAAAAGCCGATTGAGAATTTGAGACAACGCTATTTAAGACTAATTTTACCCGATTAGCCAGCACCTTTGATATAATTTTGTTTACTACCCCAATTAGCGAGATGGGACGAAAATCGGAAAAAACAAGCGGATCATTTACCTTTGGGTTAAGTGCAATAAATGATGAGCTGCAAGAATGATGAATCGAACCATGTACAAAAAAATTGTTGCAACACCCCCATGATTGTCGGCTTCAACTCTTCCCAATATTTTTTATTACTGAAAAAGTTACCCCATCAGGCCCCGGAGCCTTATCTTCGCCGCACTCCCATACTGCTTTTTTTACCTACTCCTTGAATCGTTCTATAAAATTCGAGCTCTCATTATCCGTCAATCTTTTAAAACCTTCCATGCCTATCCTTGGTCTTGTGTGAATCGGTTCTTTAAACTTCTCCTTGAAAGCTAGCATAAACCTCTCCTTAATGACGTTAGCTTCTCTAACCCATACCCCATCAATCCATAATCCATTCACTTTGTTCCTAATCTTGTAACTATTTACCACCGCATGAAAGAATGTCGAATTCTCATCACCCAAGGCAATTCATTTTATTCTTGATTGTTGAATATGGTCCTTTGTTTTTGCTATTTGCCACTCTTTTACCGTTTTCTTATACCAATACGTTGGGCAATGCCAAATATGACAACCCAAAAACATCAAAAAATGGATGCTTAGGCTATCTTCAATGGGCCCTAGGAGATCATGCCCTTGGATGCCCTTAGAGATCCTTACCATTGGAGTTCATCTATCACAGCATGCCCATAGGTGAGATGCCCTTTCACAAGGGCATGTGTTTGCCTCGGTTCATGCGATAAAGGTGGGCCCAAAGTAAGAAAAAGAAATGTTTTATTTAAATATTGTGTGTAATGAATAGGTGATGAGGTGGAAATTAAGAAGGGTAAGGATATTTGTAGGATTAGAGATGAAATTGAGGTATTTGAAGATTTGTAAGGATATTACGTGGCAGATGATGTGGCAGCTAAGGACGCCTAAGGATGTATTTAGCATTGGAGATAGTCTTATTGTAGATGCTCTCATGTTGAGACGTCTTAGCCCATGACTTATGTCGCCCATAACTCTACACATAACACAAGTAAAGCCCATTTTGTTAGTTTGGATCAAATCCTAACCCATTTACCTTTGTCTAACTGATCTACAATCAACTACTAGTCTGTAACTCTTGAATCAACTACATACACTACATGTATAGAAAATGGTAAACTAAAATAGATTATATTGTTTTATAATAGTAAATTTCAAGTGCATACACTAATACGAAATCCTGATCCACCACTACTACACACCATAGGTAACTCTTAATAAAACAAGATTGACAACAAAAGTGGCAAAACAAACTAACAAACAACACCAAAACACAAAGAGCCTATGAAACACCAAGTTCCATACATAAGACAACACTAATCATCAGTAGTTTGACCTAACTTCCCTAAACACCGCCGGCAAATCCCGTCAATCGGCTTCAAAAGAACGCTCGACTCCCATAAAACACTCGTGGGCGGTCCCCATTTGGTGTCCGAGCGTTCTGACCCGAACTCGAGTTTCCAGAACTCGTCTGCTCGTTCTCCATCTCCAACGGCAGCTTCATCTTAGCCAACGACTCGGTAAATTGCTGCATACTCTTCATGTACAAGTCCACAAAGTCTTGCTGCACCACTTTTTGATCGAGCTCAAAGTTCATCGACACTGCAGGTTGGTTCGGGTTCGGGCCCGGGCCCGGGTTCGGGTTCGACGAACCGCTTTCAACCGGTTTGCCTTTCGCGGGTGAATCAGATTCTTGATTTGCGGATTTCGAGTGTTTCTCGTCATCAATAGATTTAGTACTTGTAGCAGGAACCGATTCAACCGAAGCACATTGAGACCCGTTAGTCGACACACTTGTCAGGGGTGACTCGGGTTTTTGATTCTCAGACACAAACGTTCCACCGTTTTCCGAGCTCGCCTGATCATCGGTATCAGACGAGACGAAACTTTCCGAGCTAATCCCGAAATACTCCGACACCATAATCTCGTTTTCGTTCACAATTTTGGGATCCGGGAACTCGAGTTTGTCCAACTCAGATTGGTCGGGAACCGCGGTCTTAGCTGGCGGCAGTGTCGGTGGAATCACAATCACATCCGGTGACGCCCCATTGTACGATAAAGACAGCTGAACAAAACCTGAAGGCGAGTGGAAGATATCATCCGACGATAACGTGAATTCCTTCTGGCGTTCCCCGTTCTTGACGATAACATCCGAAAGTGGGATTAACGCAAAACCAAGCAATTGATCTTGGAGATAATTACGAACCCGACTCATCATATATATCTCACATTTAAGTGAAGTATCAAACGTGGGGACATCGATGCATAGGTTTTCGTTAAAAACCGGATTTTGTCCACCCCCGTTTATCGTTTGTGTCATGACCGATTTCTCGGGGTTGCAAGTGAGTGAAATTTTGGCGTAAACATCTTGTTTGTGGTATATGCAGATGTTTTGAATGTCCCTGGCTTGATGAATGTAAACCTCGAGAACACCAACCGATGGATCGGGTTTCTTTGATTCGACACTCGGGTTTCGAGCAAAATGATCAAGATTATGCTTTTCGGGCCCGGAGTAGATCTTCAATGGTGACACTACAGATTGAGGAGACTCCATGAATAATTTAAACCTGCAAATAAAGGTTTTTAATTAAGAAAATTTAAGTAAACTATCTTCACAAAATCAAAAAACAGATTGAGGAGACTCCATGAATAATTTAAACCTGCAAATAAAGGTTTTTAATTAAGAAAATTTAAGTAAACTATCTTCACAAAATCAAAAAAAAAAAAAAAAAAGACAAATTTATTATTTATCTGATTAGTACAGCTTTAAGTGATTATCTAACTGATCAGATTAAAATTAGTGACAGTTAAACTGACTTTCAAACAGAAAAGTGAAATTACATAAATACCCTTGTTAGATTAATCATGTCTAAAGCAAATTCAACTAAAACCCCTAATTTTTAAGCAGGTTTCTGATACAAATTCACACATGTTCATACACACACACAAAAAAAAAAAAAACATTCAGGATTCAATAATTTAAGGTAAAAATCACCATTAACAGAACATAATTCAACCATAAGAACCTCAAGAACAGTATAAAAATATTTAAAAAAAAAACAATCAAGATTCAATAATTTAAGGTAAAAATCACCATTAACAGAACATAATTCAACCATAAAAACTTCAAGAACATCATAAAAATCTAACCTTTATTGTAACTGGAAACAGAGTAGCAAATAAAACCAAAACCCTAATCCTGAAATTCTTGAATTCTTGATCACCCAACAAAAAGGCATATATATAGAGACCCACAAAAAGAAAATATCAAACCCCAGAACCCAATATCACAAACATAAACCCTAAATTCATAAAATAACCATAAAAAGACAGCACAAAGCTCAATTCAAGAGCTATATAACAATAAAGCAACCACCTTTACCTCAAATAACAAAAGCCCAGAATCCAAGAGAGCAAAAACAGGGAAAAGGGTATCTAAAACAGTAGCATACATAGATCTCATGTAATCATAATTTATAAAAAAATTATGAAAAAAGATGCATAAATCCAAGAAATTTATAAAAGTAGATTGAACAGTGAAAAGGGTAAAGCATAAAAGATAAAAGGGTGGTCTTTTCTTGCCTTTGTTTTTTTTGTTTTTTAGCAGCAGAGTTGTTGTTGTTGTTCAAGAAAGTAATGAAGAATGTTGGGTTTTTATGCAATGAGGAAGATGATAATGGGTTTTCAAGAATGTTGGAAACAAATGTGTGCTATGTTTGTGTGGTTGGATATTGAGGGGGGTGGTGGGTATTTTTTGTTTACAATAATAATAATAATCAAAGTTCAAATTGTCTGCTTGTTGATTTATGGGAATAAAGTAATGGGGATGTTTTTGTTACCGACATGGTGTATAAAATTGACTAGTTTTTGGACCTAATTTTGTGGTTAAAGTCTTGATATATAAAGATAATAAAATGAACTAATTATTGAGTGATATGTGTTGAAAGTTACTTGAATTAGGGCTGTATTAATGACACTCTTAATAGTTCAGACCTCTTACTGGTTCAGCACTTAATGGTTCAGACTGTTTGTTTAATGAGCAAATGTCTGAATGGTTCAGACATTTGCCTCTGAATGGTGAAGAATTATATAGAGTCTGAATGGTTAAGACCTCTAATCTGAATTGGTCAGACATTTGCGTCTGAACGGTTAAACATTGTACAGTCTCTTAATGGTTCAGACCTCTTACTAGTTCAGCACTTAATGGTTCAGACATCTTACTGATTCAGCACTTAACCATTCAAATGTTGCCAAACAGCCCCTTACTCATTTTCACATTTGGAACATCTTGACTTGTCTTTTAGATATTATTTTGATTTGAGTAATTTATATTTATTAGATGGCTTAATTAATTAACTTGATAATTTAAAACGTGTCCAAACAAACAAGCATTACTGCACCACTTCCTACGACTATATGTCATAAAGAGAATATGAGGCTCAAGAATCTCAATTTCATATCATAAGTGGTAAGTAATATCAATACAACTGCCGGTTGCAGGTGGTTATCGGCACCTGCATCGTTGTACCTGTTGTCACAACCACCACCAAACCGTTGTCATGTACCAAGTAACCAAATTTTATTTCAAGATGTCAACTAGTATTTTTTACTTCTAATAGAAGATATGAGTGTCCAGTTAATTTAACAAAGTTATGGCTTTAGACCCCAAAAAGCTATAATTGTTGTTTATATAAGAAAAGCTTCTCAGATTAAAAAAAAATAAAAAAATAGTATGAAGAAGGACAAACAAACCTTAAGCGGTATTCAAGAATAAACACACAATTTAGAGTTTCATATACTTAACTATCAGAAATTACATACATGTAACTACAAAGTATATGTTAACTTATATAAACTAATAAATGTATGAGGGTGATTACACATATGTAAAACAACTAAGCATATATAGATTTTGGAGTTACATATATGTATTCATTTAAAACAACTAAGAAAACGTGTAATGGGCATTATAGGGGCATGGAAGAGTTTGATAAAGCCCCTAGCACCATCCCTTTGGGCGTTATAGGGGCATGAAAAGGGAGGGGCATTTCTAGAATAATGCCCAAAGAGGAGGAAAAAAATGGTAAGCATTGAATGAAATGGGCATTAACCGTTACACATTTTTTGCAGGGGCGTTATAATGTTGAGGTGGCGAAAAATGCCCCTTAGGGGGCATTAACCATTACATGTGTTCTAAGGGGTTGTTTGTTTACCTCTTAATGAGCCTCTTAATGGTTCAGACCTCTTACTGGTTCAGACTGTTTGTTTCGCGAGCAAATGTCTGAATGATTCAGACATTTGTCTCTGAATGGTTAAGCATTATACTTGAGTCTGAATGGTTAAGACCTTTAATCTGAATTTGTAAGACATTTGCCTCTGAACAGTTAAGAATCGTACTGGTTCTTAATGGTTCAGACCTCTTACTGGTTCAGCACTTAATGGTTCAGACCACTTACTGGTTTAGCACTTAACAATTCAAAAGTTGTGAAACAGCACATAAGCTTAATTATACAGATTTTGGAGTTACATATATGTATTCGTTATTATTAACATATATAAAAACTAAATAATAAGATGTCATAACCGAACAATATTTACAAAACCAAATTACATAAGGTGTATATATTCTTCGTATTATTCGTCGATACACTAAATTTATATATATATAGCTCCAGAATGTTCTTTGTTGATAGGCTAGATTTACATATATGTAGTTACAATATGCTTTGCGTATTCTTTGTCGATACACTACATTTACATCTATGTAACTCTGGTTTGTTTTTCGTATTCATCGCTGCAAAATTGTGAACATAAATGGATACGAAGCAAACAAAATAAAACATAATATAGTTAAATAATGCCAAAACATACCAACGTGAATCAGAGGTTCTTCGATTTAATAAACATATTAAACAAATAAACATAAACATGGGAGGTTTCAAGCGAAAACTATTTTATTGCGAAAACCAAGAATCAATTGAATCGGCTGAACCAGACAAAAATTCATGTGAAATGACATGATGAAGCCGAGGCAAATTTTTAAGATTCTTTTAGCTTGACATTGAAAATCATAGTGATAAGGAAGAGATCAAGAGCAAGAATTTTGATTTATAAAGAGATAAATTATAAAATTAAGTTAGTAGCCATTTTACAAAGATACTGTTTAAAAGATAACAAAATTAATTATATGTTATATGACAGGTAAAAAAGGTTATAGTCAATCGGGAAAGTGGAAACAAACAAGTTGCACAACTGAAGTCCTTGCCGACTATACTAGGTTTCATAAGTTCACATACAAAGCAACCAACCTAAAGGGTATCAGGAAGTTTATCGATGGAAAAAAAGATGACGGATCTTTCGGTTCTCGTAATAGTTAGACTCGTCGTGTCAGGAGGGTTCCAGTACTCCCCTAAACGACAAGCATAAGAGGACATGTTAACAACAATTGCCATACAAAGCTATATAACTTACCGTTAAATAATCCGTAAGCAAAACTAACACCCAGTTTAACTTCCAAAAGCTTTCTACACATGACTAATGAACTAGTAAACATTGATTAACATGATAACACTAGTTAAATACAAAGAAGATCCCAAATTATCCTAATTAAACATAAGCACATAATACTTGCAAATATCAAATAAGATTAACACTTGACCATTTAACAAAAACCAACCAAGACACCCCTGTAACAACACTCAAAAACACATTACAAGGAACCCTAATTAAGACCCTCAAACATGTACGGTGCGACCCGACCCGAAACGAAAACAGGAAATACGGGCCCAGGAAACGGTGTAATTTCGGATAAGACCGACACCACAGGCCTATACATACAACAAGGCTACCCTAGGTGAACTAGGTCTGGGCCGCGATACGCAACGGGGTAGGGGGTACGGGGTGCGACGCGTGATCCGGTCTATTTGGGCATTATAAAGCCTGGCTTGGGACTGAATCCAGTGCACCATTTCAATCAAAATTTGAAATCTCTACTTCTTGGTGTGTGCAAAGCGTGATATGATTTTATTGATATTTTGATCCCATTTTACGCATTAGTCAAGTTTTAAATTTATTAAACACGATATTCTACTAACACTAAACACGCACTTGGGCAAGTGCACCCATCGTGAGCGTAGTATAGTGTCGGTAAGATACCGAGGTCGTCCAAGGACACAAGAGCTTTTAGTACCGGTTTATCCTCAACGTCTAATCAATCTAAATTTTTTTAGAAAAGTTTGAAACATGAAAATAAAACTAAAAATGAAAAGATAAATAAAATAAAAACAGATAGACAAGATAAAATCACTTGGATCCGACTCGTCTTTAATGTATCCTTTGATGATTTTCGTATTTTCAGACTTTTTAAGAGATTATCTTAGTTATAGTAGTAGGCCCCTCTTTTGAAGGTGACGTTACCCTCAACCCAGTGGTTTGAGTCAGCAGGGATACAATCCCAAAGGGTCGGAATATTGAAAGATAATTAAGTAAGTTATTAATGCGAAAAGTGGTATGCCCCTCTTTTAAAGGTGACGTTACCCTCGGCTAAGTGGTTTGAGTCAGCAAGGATACAATCCCAAGAAGTCGGTTTAAAGTATTAATAGTATTTTACATATGAGGGGTTCAAGGTATTCGCACCCCCGCCATCCAATATCAGTGGGTATTGAAGGAGGTCCTAGTAAGATTGAACCAGGTCCTTGCAGGATCTATACACTGAACAAGGCAAGAACCTTACCAAACCATTCCCCTAACCCCCGACCAGGTAGTCAACATGCCTTTATATAGACCGTAAAGGCATGAATGATACACTCTTTTACTTTATATAGACAGTAAAGTAACTTCAAGACACCATTGAAAAATGATAGGAAGAATTCACCTTCAACATAAGAAACTAGTTATTAAAGTCATTAATACAAACCCAAATAAAAAGTACCGAAAGATTAAAAATCAAAAGTAATACATAAAAGACTTTTCTTCACCAAGGGATGTAAGAGGCTTAACCAAACATGGCTTTTGATTAGCAAGAACCCTTACAATCAATCTTGGATCCCGAGACTACTACACACTCTAAAGATGGATGATGGTGGTGGGTGTTGGTGTTGTAGTGGTGGCAAAGTGGGAGAGTAGTGGTTTGCCAAGGGATGTCTTTGAAGTGAACCAAGCACCCTTATTTATAGCCTGCACTGAACTCTAGCCACGGCCCCGTGCCCGCTAGGCACGCCCCGTGTCCAGCCTTTTCTCTTCCTTCATCAATTGCAAGTGTCAGCAGAGGGTCCCACACGGCCCCGTGTCTCCTGGGCACGGCCCCGTGGTCAACTTCGTATCTGTACTATCAAGATTTGACAAGATTCTGCATATCTTTGCGTTGACCACGCCCCGTGCTGAGTTGGGCACGCCCCCGTGGTGGGCGTGGAAGCTTCTACTGATTTGTCTTTTGTGCAGAGCCCTGACCACGCCTGTAGGATCGGTTTTGACATCGTTCGATTGCGTAACGAACGTTCGACGTGCGGAATCCGTGAACGTGCGTGACCGAACACACAAGAACGTACTAATAACGTGATTCAATTGATTATGATGACGTGTACAAAGCCGAGAATCACACGATAGAACTTTCTCTCTCTAGACTTTCTCACTCTAAGCTTAGATCTCCTAAACCTCCAAATGAGCAAAAGTCTTAAACCCTAACACTAACTCCTCTATTTATAGGCTAAGGGATATAAGGATTTCTCCTTATTTACAAGTTTGCCACCTTGCCCTTTTTAACTAGATATTACAATAAAATGCTAGAATTCTTCTGTTTCTGCTACGGACTAGATTGACGGAGGCGATAGACACATAATGCACTAACAGACTCCCCCCTTGGATATTGTCGTAGTCAATTTCGTAGCATCTTGTCTTTTCTCTTTCACGAACAGAATCCCTGTGGATCTGTCTTCAACTTCCATTTCTCTTCCTCTTGGTAGTCTCTTTCTTCAGGCTCCCCCTATCGACAAGCTTCCGTGCTTTTGGGATAGACGCCTGGTTTTCCGAATACAAGCTCATCCAAGATAGATATCTGGCTCTTTGAATCCATGCTTCCTCTTGCGTTGAGCTCGTCTTCAGACTCCCCCTTAGACTCAGTTGTCGGGATCGTAGTCTGGCTTTCACAAGTTCACAAATTCAGGATCAATTCCTGGCTCTATTCTGCATATGCTCAGGATTTGAAACCTGGTTAACCTACAAATCCTCTACCCATAACATAAGTTTCACAAATTTATAACACTTATATTTAAGAAGCTTACTGTCACACCACCAAAATCCACCTGCGGAGTACCACCGCTTGGAGGCGTGACTGACCAGGATCCAGCCACCAATCATATTGAACAAGCATATAAGTAGTTATAAAAATCCAACCAATACAATTGGTGTCCAAACAAAACATAGTTCAAGTTGCAAGCGGAAGCATAAGTCTTAAAACCAAAACATAAGTTTAATTGTTTCACAGTTTCACATGGCCCACAGCCGTCCATGTCCCACAACGACTCTCTTCCATGCAAGCTCCAGCTAAGTACCTAAAGACCTGCAAAGCATGTAGTAACGAGTCAACAACAAGTTGAGTGAGTTCACGGTTGGGTGTTCGTTTTAAGTTGTTTCGAAAACAGTTTCCTTTATCTGGCATCCTGCCGTGGGGGTTACCCCATAGTTAAAAACGTGACTTATTTATTCCCGGTTACTCTGGCAATCCAGCCGTGGGGCTACCCCGTATTAGTTATCTGGCATTTCGGCCGTGGGGGCTACCCCATGTATCCACTAGACTCGTTACCATATCGACTGCTGACTGTAGTCATGTTTATGTGCCCTGAAACTGTCAATGTCTATCATCATTGACGTGCCCCAGATCCATTAGTTCACGCCCGTCCTCTGCGGCACGGTGTGAGGCTTGTCAGACCTAAATAGCGCTATCTAACTAATGACCCGCTCGCCATTGGCCCGGCGATTAAGTCGATATAAAAAGGAGGGACTTCGTGATAGAGTTTTGGTCTAGTACGAGTTATCTGTCCATGAGGACGAGGAATTACATTCCTGAACCAATGTTGTCCTACCCAAGGAGGACGAGGAATCCACGTTCCTTAACCCCATTCCCAACCCAGGGAATCCCATGCTTTGTAGAGGGTGTGAACTCACCTTAGTTTGCTCGGCAGATACACAGAAAGTCAAGTCTAGATGCTAGTGGTCAATCACGCCCTAACATAGTTGTACCATACAAGTCAAGTTCGTATTCGGGTTGTGCACATATGTTTCTACACGTATGCTAGCACATTGCATGCAAGTATCATTCATGGCAGTCCAACAACATTCATGTTCAATCAGTAACGTATAAGGTCCATGCATTAGGCCCAAATACTCAGGCCCGTAGCTGTGCAAGTTCATACATGATCAAGTGGTCTCGAGTCGAGACTGTGCGGTCTCTAGTCGAGACTGTGCGGTCTCGAGTTGTAATCTACAAGTTCTCGAGTCGCAACTGAAGAGGTCTCGGGTCATGCACGCACTGGTCTCGAGTCGCAATCGGACCCGCAACCATGGTCTCGAGTTGTAGTGTTTGTGTGCTGATAATGGGTGGTCTCGAGTCGAGACTAGAGGTTCTCGACTCGCAGCCTTGTGTCGAAACCGTGATCTCGAGTTGTCATGTTCATGGTCTCGAGTCGAGACAGAAGGTCTCGACAGGCACACCTGCTAAATGTCAGTGCATGTACTATCCAATGGAAATCCGATTTCATGCAACAATGTACTATCCACACAAACATGTTTTGTTGTCTAATAATTAACTAAAATGGATCAAACATAGCAATTTTCAAATATCCATATCACATTCAATAAGTTCTTCACATATTCATCATGTTCTTCATTTTAGGGTTTTTAGCATCAAGCTCTATGAACTTTAACATGATTATAACGTGAACACTAATCAAAATACTCAAATAACTAATCCGATTTCCACATATATGCAGCCTTTTAACAAGCATTCGATTCTTAGCATAAGAGTATTCAATCCGATTAACATGGACATTATCTAATACGCATATACAAGCCGCTTCATGAACATTAACATCTAATGTTTAAACTTCATTCAAACACAAGATATCATTAACCCATCATGCAATATATCCGAAATCAAGACATGTTAACCGATTATCATCATTATACACATCAAGAACATCATCATGCTATTTCATCAAGGCAAGTAGCATCATTAGTCACATAAACACCTAGTGAGCATCTAGAAACACTAACCGATTGTGAAAGGCACCGAGATGGTAAAGAAGATGAATAAAATGGAGTGTCCGAGTGTTGGTGATGAGCTTGACCGAGTCCTTGTTGATGCCGATTTGATCCGAGAGATAGGAGGGGGAAGATGATGTTTGATCTCTAGAGTTTTAGTGAGAGGATGTGGGAGTGTGTGTGTGGATTATCCAAAGAATGGCAAGGTTGGCTATCACTAAGGATTATATACTTGTTCCACATTGGTGCACCCTAATGGGCTTCGGGAAGACTAAAGGGGTGCGTTGCCCGATCCGGTCCAACTGTTACTATTCACTCGAGACCGCATGGTCTCGAGTCGGGTTCTTGGTTCTCGGCTCACATAAACATATACACATACTATACATACAAGCATATAAACATAACACATAATTGCATAGAATGTTCACTTATATCATTAAACCAACATAGTTAACTAGTCACACGTTTAAGCATGTTACATCGAGATACAAATGAAAGGTTCTAAATTTCGAGTTGTCACATTATCCCCAAGTTGAAAGAAATTTCGTCCCGAAATTTAGTAAGTACTCACTGAGGAAGCTAGTTAAGTTGTATGGTTTTCCTGGTTTTCCTGGGGTGTCACATCCACCCCCCGTTGATCTGGAATTTCGTCCCGAAATTCTGTAGCTTCAGCCTCAGTAGTGGGTGTAATGTTTGCGAACAGTTGGGGATACTTTTGTTTCATCTGATCTTCGCGTTCCCAGGTGAACTCTGGGCCGCGACGTGAGTTCCAACGAACTCGAACGAGAGGTATTCTAGTGCTCTTGAGGACCTTAACATCCCGGTCCGTGATTTCAACTGGTTCTTCGACGAATCGTAACTGCTCGTCGATAGTGAGTTCCTTCAGAAGAACTTCGTGGGTCTCATCTGACAGACACTTCTTCAGATTCGACACGTGGAAAACGTTGTGAACTGCACCGAGTTCTGCTGGTAAGTTCAGTCTGTAGGCCACCCTGCCTATTTTCTCGATGATTTCGAAAGGTCCAACGTATCGTGGGTTAAGTTTGCCTCGTTTACCAAAATGAACCACACCCTTCCAGGGTGAAACTTTGAGTAGTACCCGCTCCCCAACCTGGAGCTCAAGTGGTTTTCTGCCCTTATCGGCGTAGACTTTCTGACGGTCACGAGCTGCCGCCATGCGTTTCCGTATTTGAGTAATTTGTTCGGTTGTGTCTACCACATGTTCTGGACCAGTGATCTGACTATCCCCCACCTCTGCCCAACAAAGAGGTGACCGGCATTTACGTCCGTACAATGCCTCAAACGGATCAGCTTTAATGCTGGTGTGGTAGCTGTTATTGTACGAGAATTCCACAAGTGGCAGATGCTTCTCCCAGCTGTTTCCAAAGTCGATTACACATGCACGAAGCATGTCTTCTAAGGTTTGAATAGTGCGCTTGGACTGCCCGTTCGTCTGAGGGTGATACGCTGTGCTCATGTCTAATCGTGAGCCAAAGGATTTGTGCATCGCTTGCCACAGTTCTGAAGTGAAACGTGCATCTCGATCCGAGATAATAGAGGTGGGCACCCCGTGCCTCGAAACAACTTCCTTGAGGTATATTTCTGCAAGAGTGGAGAATTTATCCGTCTCCTTGATAGCCAAGAAGTGTGCGGACTTTGTGAGTCGATCCATGATCACCCAAATAGTATCATTTCCGTGTTGAGATCTAGGTAGGCCAGTAACAAAATCCATGGAAATTTGCTCCCATTTCCATTGTGGTATCTCTGGTTGTTGGAGTAGGCCTGAGGGTTTCTGGTATTCGGACTTGACTCTCGCATAAGTCAAGCACTTGCTAACGTAAGTTGCTATGTGGGCCTTCATGCTAGGCCACCAATACGTGGTTTTGATATCGTGGTACATTTTATCCGAACCAGGATGTACCGAGTAGCGAGACTTGTGTGCCTCATCCATCACAAGCTCTCGTAGGTTGCCATAGAGTGGGACCCAAACGCGTCCCGTTATGTAGTAAGTACCTCTTCCTTCTATTCTAGACGTTGCCTTGATCCGCGTAGGGCTTCGGCCCTGACGTTTTCTGGTTTCAGTGCTTCTATTTGAGCAGCTCGTATTTGGGAAGGAAGACTAGAATGGATCGTGAGTTGTAAAGCTCGCACGCGCTTAGGCGTAGTGTCCTTTCGACTGAGGGCGTCAGCCACAACATTAGCCTTGCCCGGTTGATACCTGATCGAGCACTCGTAGTCATTCAGTAGTTCGACCCATCGTCGTTGCCGCATATTTAGTTCCTTCTGCTTGAAGATATGTTCGAGGCTCCTGTGGTCGGTGTAGATGGCGCACTTGGTACCGTACAGGTAATGCCGCCATAACTTAAGTGCAAAAACAACAGCTCCCAGCTCTAAGTCGTGTGTAGTGTAGTTTCTTTCATGAACCTTGAGTTGGCGTGAGGCGTAGGCTATAACTTTATCTCTTTGCATCAATACACAACCAAGACCCTGAATTGACGCGTCGCAGTAAACCACAAAATCGTCTGTGCCCTCTGGCAATGAAAGGATAGGCGCGCTGCAAAGTCTATCCTTTAAATGTTGAAATGCTAATTCCTGTGCGTTTCCCCATCGATAAACAACGCCTTTCTGCGTTAGTGAGGTGAAAGGCTGAGCAATCTTAGAAAAATCCTTAATGAACCTCCTGTAGTAACCTGCCAATCCCAAGAATTGGCGAATTTCCTTTGGTGTACGAGGTGCAGGCCAGTTCTTAATCGAGTCTACCTTGGATGGATCAACATGAATTCCATCCTTGTTTACCACGTGGCCTAGGAAATGGACTTCTCGAAGCCAGAAGTCGCATTTCGAGAACTTTGCATAGAGCTGTTCTGTTCGAAGGAGTTCCAAAATAAGTCGCAGATGTTGCTCGTGTTCCTCCTGACTCTTAGAATAGATCAGGATGTCGTCGATGAAGACTATAACGAACTTATCCAGGTAAGGCTTGCATACTCGGTTCATCAAGTCCATGAAAACCGCAGGTGCGTTTGTCAGCCCAAAAGGCATGACTAAAAACTCATAGTGCCCATAGCGAGTTCTAAAGGCTGTTTTGGAGACGTCCTCTTCTCGGACTCTCAGCTGGTGATAACCCGATCTCAAATCGATCTTCGAATAGTAGCTCGACCCTTGCAGCTGGTCGAACAAGTCGTCAATACGCGGTAGAGGATAACAATTCTTCACCGTCACCTTGTTGAGTTCCCGGTAGTCGATGCACATTCTGAAGGTACCGTCCTTCTTCTTCACAAATAGTACTGGAGCTCCCCAGGGCGATGAGCTTGGACGAATAAAGCCCTTATCCAAGAGTTCTTGTAGTTGCGTAGAGAGTTCTTCCAACTCTGATGGAGCTAAACGATAAGGTGCACGAGCTATAGGCGCAGCTCCAGGAGCTAGTTCAATCTGAAACTCGACTTGTCGGTGAGGCGGAAGACCAGGTAATTCCTCAGGAAATACCTCCGGATAGTCGCGTACAACTGGAAAATCTTCTATCTTCTTCTCTTTTTCCGAGGTGTCAGTAACGAGAGCCAAAATGGCAGTGTGGCCCTTTCGCAAGCACTTTTGGGCCTTAAGGAGAGAGATGACGTTCTCAACAGCACTCCTCTTGTTGCCACGAATCATGAGAGGTTCGCCACTGGGACCAGGATTACGGACAATCTTCTCGTTGCAAAGAATCTCTGCTCGGTGTTGGGATAACCAATCCATCCCAATGACAACGTCAAAACTACCCAAGACAATAGGAATAAGGTCGATAGAGAAGGTCTGGTCAGCGAGAATAAGTTCACAACCCTTGACTACGTGTGTGGCTTCTAAACTCTTACCATTTGCTAGCTCTACAGTGTGCTTGTTGTTCAAAGGTGTTGGAATACGCTTAAGCATTCGACTAACTTCTAGTGACATGTAGCTAGTATCGGCACCCGAATCAAATAAAACTGTAACATAAAAGTCATCGAGAAGGAACTTACCCGCCACAACATTGGGGTCATTCCTTGCTTCACCTTGGCCGATCACGAACGCCCGCCCCCTGGCTCCATTGTTGTTGTTGTTCCCATTGTTACCATTTCCTTGATTGTTGTTATTGTTGTTGTTGTTCTGGTTCCTGTTTAGTTGAGGACAGTCTCTCTTGAAGTGGCCTTCAGCTCCACACTGAAAGCACCCTTTGTTATCACCTTGCTGCTGCTGCTGGCGCTGGTTCTGTTGAGCTTGTTGACGATTCTGATTGGTGGGGTATAAGCTCCTGCAATCCTTTGCAGCGTGACCTGGCTTGTTGCACCGATGACAGTTGCCCCTGGTGCATGGCCCGCTGTGGTGCAGGCTGCAACGATTGCATTTGGGGTGATTCCCTTTGTACCCACCATGACTTTGTCCACCAGGTGATTGCTGACTAGGGCTCTTGTAGTCATCAGTCTTTCTCTGCTGAGACTGAGACTGAACAGAAGTCGAACCCTTACTTGAAGTTCCATCCCATTTCCGTTTGTTGTCGCTAAGAGCACCTGAAGTAGTTGCCGCACCTATGCGCTTTGGCAACTTGTTCTGCTCCACCGCTTGGTCAGTAAGACGGTGAGCCAACTGAACAACCTGCTGGATAGTAGCGAGGTTTGCTGAAGTCACATGGCTTTGGATCTCTGGCACCAAGCCCTTGAGAAAGAGTTCAATACGCTTAAATGGAGGGTCCACCATAGTAGGACACATTAAGGCAAGCTCGTTCGATCTCTTAGTGTACGCCTCAATTTCTGACCCCGTCATCTTGAGGTTGAAGAACTCGACTTCCAGCTTATGAATGTCATCACGACTGCAATATTCTTCCTTGATCATTTCCTTAAAAGTTTCCCATGGGGTGGCGTTGGCAGCAACCAACCCCAGCATTTGAACCTGAGCGTTCCACCATGTGAGGGTTAAACCCTCGAGAGTACCGGTAGCATACTTCACCCTGCGCACCTCAGGGCACTCACACATTTCGAAAACTGACTCGAGTTTCTCAAACCAATGGAGGAGGCCTATGGCTCCTTCAGTGCCGCTAAAAGTAGTTGGTCGGCAGTCCATAAAAGTTTTGAAGGTGCACACGGGTGGCTGAACATGTTGACCTATTGTGGGTGAAAGAAAGAACAGAGTTTAACACAAAGGTCGGTTCATGAGAGTAGGATCTAAAGATCCTAGAATGAGTTCGGACTGCAGGATATACCTCCTGCGTGTGCAGCTGCAAGTGCTGCGGTAACTCGTTTGTTAATCAGGGCCGTCAACTGGGCTTGTGTCATGTTAACGCGTCCATACATGATCTTCATATCAAGAGTAACACGAGTGAGAGAGGTTCGCGAAAGTACGATGATAGGATAGAGTAAGCACGCACGTGTTCAAGCAACAGTAGTTATACAAACCAAGCATACCATGAGCAATGTACTATGTAACTAACAAGTAGGCAATATACACATAGATCATATCACCTAGAATGTCGAGCCTTGCATGTGGAGTGAAGCGTCGTTGTGGACCGTTGAGCACTGTACAGGTTATAGTCTGATTTTAATAAAAACCTTTTCCCCTTATTAAAACCAAGTTCACTATAACCAATGGCTCTGATACCAATCTGTCACACCCCCAAAATCCACCTGCGGAGTACCACCGCTTGGAGGCGTGACTGACTAGGATCCAGCCACCAATCATATTGAACAAGCATATAAGTAGTTATAAAAATCCAACCAATACAATTGGTGTCCAAACAAAACATAGTTCAAGTTGCAAGTGGAAGCATAAGTCTTAAAACCAAAACATAAGTTTAATTGTTTCACAGTTTCACATGGCCCACAATCGTCCATGTCCCACAACGACTCTCTTCCATGCAAGCTCCAGCTAAGTACCTAAAGACCTGCAAAGCATGTAGTAACGAGTCAACAACAAGTTGAGTGAGTTCACGGTTGGGTGTTCGTTTTAAGTTGTTTCGAAAACAGTTTCCTTTATCTGGCATCCTGCCGTGGGGGTTACCCCATAGTTAAAAACGTGACTTGTTTATTCCTGGTTACTCTGGCAATCCAGCCGTGGGGCTACCCCGTATTAGTTATCTGGCATTTCGGCCGTGGGGGCTACCCCATGTATCCACTAGACTCGTTACCATATCGACTGCTGACTGTAGTCATGTTTATGTGCCCTGAAACTGTCAATGTCTATCATCATTGACGTGCCCCAGATCCATTAGTTCACGCCCATCCTCTGCGGCACGGTGTGAGGCTTGTCAGACCTAAATAGCGCTATCTAACTAATGACCCGCTCGCCATTGGCCCGGTGATTAAGTCGATATAAAAAGGAGGGACTTCGTGATAGAGTTTTGGTCTAGTACGAGTTATCTGTCCATGAGGACGAGGAATTACATTCCTGAACCAATGCTGTTCTACCTAAGGAGGACGAGGAATCCACGTTCCTTAACCCCATTCCCAACCCAGGGAATCCCATGCTTTGTAGAGGGTGTGAACTCACCTTAGTTTGCTCGGCAGATACACAGAAAGTCAAGTCTAGATGCTAGTGGTCAATCACGCCCTAACATAGTTGTACCATACAAGTCAGGTTCGTATTCGGGTTGTGCACATATGTTTCTACACGTATGCTAGCACATTGCATGCAAGTATCATTCATGGCAGTCCAACAACATTCATGTTCAATCAGTAACGTATAAGGTCCATGCATTAGGCCCAAATACTCAGGCCCGTAGCTGTGCAAGTTCATACATGATCAAGTGGTCTCGAGTCGAGACTGTGCGGTCTCGAGTTGTAGTCTACAAGTTCTCGAGTCGCAACTGAAGAGGTCTCGGGCCATGCATGCACTGGTCTCGAGTCGCAATCGGACCCGCAACCATGGTCTCGAGTTGTAGTGTTTGTGTGCTGATAATGGGTGGTCTCGAGTCGAGACTAGAGGTTCTCGACTCGCAGCCTTGTGTCGAAACCGTGATCTCGAGTTGTCATGTTCATGGTCTCGAGTCGAGACAGAAGGTCTCGACAGGCACACCTGCTAAATGTCAGCGCATGTACTATCCAATGGAAATCCGATTTCATGCAACAGTGTACTATCCACACAAACATGTTTTGTTGTCTAATAATTAACTAAAATGGATCAAACATAGCAATTTTCAAATATCCATATCACATTCAATAAGTTCTTCACATATTCATCATGTTCTTCATTTTAGGGTTTTTAGCATCAAGCTCTATGAACTTTAACATGATTATAACGTGAACACTAATCAAAATACTCAAATAACTAATCCGATTTCCACATATATGCAGCCTTTTAACAAGCATTCGATTCTTAGCATAAGAGTATTCAATCCGATTAACATGGACATTATCTAATACGCATATACAAGCCGCTTTCATGAACATTAACATCTAATGGTTTAAACTTCATTCAAACACAAGATATCATTAACCCATTATGCAATATATCCGAAATCAAGACATGTTAACCGATTATCATCATTATACACATCAAGAACATCATCATGCTATTTCATCAAGGCAAGTAGCATCATTAGTCACATAAACACCTAGTGAGCATCTAGAAACACTAACCGATTGTGAAAGGCACCGAGATGGTAAAGAAGATGAATAAAATGGAGTGTCCGAGTGTTGGTGATGAGCTTGACCGAGTCCTTGTTGATGCCGATTTGATCCGAGAGATAGGAGGGGGAAGATGATGTTTGATCTCTAGAGTTTTAGTGAGAGGATGTGGGAGTGTGTGTGTGGATTATCCAAAGAATGGCAAGGTTGGCTATCACTAAGGATTATATACTTGTTCCACATTGGTGCACCCTAATGGGCTTCGGGAAGACTAAAGGGGTGCGTGGCCCGATCCGACCCAACTGTTACTGTTCACTCGAGACCGCATGGTCTCGAGTCGGGTTCTTGGTTCTCGGCTCACATAAACATATACACATACTATACATACAAGCATATAAACATAACACATAATCGCATAGAATGTTCACTTATATCATTAAACCAACATAGTTAACTAGTCACACGTTTAAGCATGTTACATCGAGATACAAATGAAAGGTTCTAAATTTCGAGTTGTCACACTTACTTGGTAGAAATCATTCATACATCAATCTGTATAGTTACATCAAGTTCAAGTGAATGACCTTGATTAACTAATCACATAATCTTTCAAAACATTTGTATATAACATTCAAATTTTTCAACATATTCTCCCAACCCTCTAGTTCATCAAGTTTAGCACTTGGAATTTTGAAAATCAACTCTTCAACATCAGTTGTCGAAAATCTTTTTGAATTTTTCAAAACTTTATGCTAAAACACACTAAAATCTTTTTGAATTTTGAGTTTAAAGAAATGCAGTAAAGAAATATATACAAACAATATTTTTGTGAGTTTGTGTAAGAGGATCATATCAGTTTATGAGACAAATCACCAACACCGTTAAGCTTTAATCATTTTAAGTTCTAAACGATTCACATAGATTGTCAGTATACTGGTCCACTTAAATTTTCACACAAAGTTCAACTGCTTCGAGATACGAGTTTAATGTCTTAGATACTTAAACTTAATCGCGTATCCCACCTCAGAATATACTCCCGTATCCAGATCCCAATATTCAGTCTTACAGGTAAGTATAACACAAATGATATATGTAAGGGGAATAAATTATGAAGAATCATGAGAGCTCAGGTCAGAACTACCGTTCAGTAGAGAGATCATGACTCAACTTTTGGGTGTGTCCCCTTTAGAGGATCTTTTTTTACAACAGCATTGCTAAGCAATTTTATTGTCTTATCATTTATGCTGAGGGTGATGCTATGTTTCAAGCATTGCGGAAAGTATTATTCGAGGACTAGGTCAGAACTTCCATTCAGCAGAAGTCCCGGAATAATACCCCAGATATCACTTAGTATAAAAACCTAGTATATCAGAAAAAGGAATCTTTCAAACAAGATTTCGGGGGTTACCCATATATCCGAGAGATGTTACCCACGATATAAGCAAGTTTGAATTTAGGTTTATATCTCGTCACAATCTACTAAATGTGCAAAAACCTACTGGCATATCATCAGTGAGACCGTTTATCACTTTTTAACTTTCCATATCTTTAGCATGCTGTGATCGTCTACTGATGTACTATCATTTCCCCTTTTATACACCAAAACCCATTTTTGCTTTTTCAATGTTTTTGGCATTTTCAAATTTTCAAAATTTTTTTAAATTTTTTCTCCCCCTAAAATCAAAATATGTTTCAATTTTGATTTTCAAGGAAAATTTGAAAACAAATTGTACAAATAAAATGACAAACTGATATCGAATCGCTTCAATTCGCCATTCACTCGGCTTAACAATCAGAACTCCCCCTGACAACAAACTATTTTCCCATTTAGATTTCAAAACACTTATGTTTGTTTTAATCAAAATGGTTTTTCCAGAAAATTAGTTTTGTTTGTCTTTTTACAAACTCGGGGTTCTTTCATCACATTGTTTTCCTTTAACCATTTTTCGAAAAGATAAATCAAGTACAACTTAATGTCCTTGATTAGTCTTTTGTAATTCGAAATATCACAGTTACCAACCTGTGAATTTCTCAAGAAATATGCCGATACCTGTTCCACACTTACCAACCTGGGAACTCCGGCAAGTCAGGATTTTACTTGAACAAATTCACCCAAGCCTGACCAGCCTTGGGTTTGACAGTTTTTACCTCAACAAATGACTCTTCTGGTTTTGATGAACCAGAATCATTGCCTGATCGTGGCTCCTCTAACTTTGATAAGTCAGATTCATCGCCAACACATGGCTCCTTTGTTTCTGAAGAAACAAATTCATTGCCAAGAACTTTTTCTTTCTTAACACTCCATTCTGTCCTCAGATTTGTATCTGATGAATTCGTTTTGCTTGATTTGTCATTCTTTGGAGAGCAAGACGATTTATCAGAACTTTTATCTGATTTTCTTGTTGTATCCGAGGACAAAATCTTCTCCAAGTATTCTCTTGCCTTCTTTCTCTTCTTCCTCAGTCTGTCTTTCTGCCCCTGTGAAAGCTTCACTTTCGGTTCGTGAACTTTCTGTTCTTTGGGCTTGACATTGACTGGTTTCTTTGCCATTTTCTGAGATTCATCCCTCGATCTTCCCTTTGATCTCATTGGGCAATCTCTGGCAATATGACCTCTGATTTGGCATTCATAGCACCTTCTCGTTTCGAATCTCTGACTTTGGCAGTTAACAGCAATGTGTCCTTGATAGCCACAAGTGTAACACACTCTGTTATCATACCTCTCACTACTTTCATACCACATACTGTCTTCATACCACACACTTAGATCAAAGCATTGATTTGCCTTGTGGTAATCATCATTTCTTTGTTTTCTATCATTATAATGATTTGTCCTTGAAGAATCTTCATCCCATCTTCTCTTATAAGCTGGATTTGGCTTTTGAGAACTGTGGTCAAACCTGCACCACTGATTACCAACTATTTTTGAGTTTTGATTTTTAAATTTTTGTAATTTTCATAATGATTGGATGACTGAACTGATGAGCTTTTATTTTCATTTTGAAAATTTTTCAAATTTTTAACTTTTTGTTTATGTTCTACAATCTTCTTAACAGGTTTTTGCTTAGAGCATTCACCTATTTCAGTAGACTGCAAAACAGTATTTTGAAAATTTTCTTGTAATTCTAAAAATATTTTTCTTTTCTTTTATTTTTCTATTTCATCATCAGCTTTGTCATCGCAATCTTCAATTTTGACTTTGTCAAAATTTGTGACATTGTCACTTATTGGAACTGAATTGATCGGTTTTGGACAAACATGTGATGTAGAATTCACAAAACCTTTCAATTTACTCTCAAGCTCATCAATTTTGTTTCGAGCAATTTCAGCTTCATTTTCAAGTCGAATGATTTTCTAAAGATGAGAATTTATTTCAATCTGTTTCTCAAGATTATTTCTAAAAATAACAGATTTTTCATCTTCTAAAACCTTCATTTGACTTTGAAAATCTTTTTCAATCTTTAATTTTTCATTTTCAAAAACATTTTCTTTTTCTTTAAAATTTTTGTTTTCTAATGAAAAACTCTCAACATTCTTCAAAAGTTTGTCATTTTCACATCTCAGTTTTTCACAATTCAAGCGCAATTCCAGAATCTGTTCATTATCAGCTTTCTTCTCGTCTTTCAAAGCTTTGTTTTCCAATGTCAAATTCTCCACATCTTTAAAGAGATTGACATTTTCTGCTTCGGATTTTTCGCATTTTGAGCACACAACTTCACATTTTGAAGTTTCATCTTTCTTGGATTCTTCAATCTTTGCCGTTCCTGCAAGAAAAATTTTAACCATATCAGCAGGATTGAAATCTTCATTTAAAAAACAACCTCTCTTGAAATCATATTTCATCCTACTTCTTACATCAAGACCATTTCTAATTCTTTTGATTATTTCAAGAATCACATCCAAACTTATATATTTTGAGCTTCTTTCTAATTCCTCTATCAACTCTTTCTTTTTCCTCTCAATTTCACAATTGTATATTATAAGCTCTCTGAAAAAGTCAACTGGACTAAATTTTGAGAACCTAGAATCCTTTTTCAGCTTACACAAAAATTCATCCCAATCCAAAGGTAATGCATCAGCAAATTTTGAAATCTTTTCAGCATTTGTCATCTTAATCCCATACCTTTCCAACTTATCAAACAATTCAAAATACCTTGTTTTCAAATCATCAAACTTTTCAAATTTTTTACACAAAAAGTATTCAGATCTTTTAATCCAAGCATCTTTTTTCTCATCTTCTTTCCTGTATTGCCAATTCATATCAAACCAACTATTAATTCTTTCAAGTTTAGTGTTTTCCTGTTCGTCAAACATTTTTAACCACAATTTCTTTTGTTAAATGACTTGGTTCAAAAATTGTTTTTATCTCAAAGTTCACAA
>JARYGA010061268.1:0-32028 GCA_030545235.1 Helianthus tuberosus
CTTGAGGGAGCACGGAATCAGTCGGCAAGCTAAAACTATATAAATAAACCGGACTTAAATCGGGAGATCGGATAGGATGAGGCTTGGCAAACCAAATGAGTATTGGAACTCATATGATATGGTTAAACAAGGCCTACATACTACAATGAGACTAACCTAAGTGCTTTCGACCCATCGCGACTCATTAAGGTAACTTATGCTACTTTAACGCGTCGTGCGCGTGAAACGCGTTCGGACCGTCTAACTAGTCCTATGACAAGTGTTATATACCTAAACATGTTACATAATCAGTTATGTGACAAAAGTTTAGGTTACATATGCTTAATTACCAATTATACATGAAAAGGGTATTCTGGTAATTTACCTAAGGCATATAAACTACCTATCATACAACTACTCAAACGATGTGACCATAGGGTATAACCTCGGAAGGTTATTCCCTACCTACTATGGTCACCTAATGTGTTTGGTCAGATCCTAATGATCGACCAAACTGGGTCGGGTTCGAGGTATAAGCGATTCATCAGATCGCTTACCCTACGACCCTAGACAACGTGGTAATCAGTGGGCATAGTCCCAAGGGACTATGACCAACGTGATTACAATCACGTTGCGAAGTTCAAAAGAACTTCGCATTGACCATTACTGGTCAACGCTGAAAGTCAAACAAAGTTTGACTTTCGGACTCGAAAAGCAATAAAATAAGGAAAAGAACGAAAGAATACTTACGAAGGGTCCCCGAATGCTAAACTCGATTCAAAAATCTCAGGTATGAAACAAATGTTTCAACTTAGAGTTTCTCAAATCAAGTTTCTAGTGATTTTTAGCTGTCACACCCCCAAAATCCACACGCGGAGTATCACCGCTTGGAGGCGTGACTGACCAGGATCAAGCCACCAATCATATTGAACATAGTAAGTATTTAATGTAAAACAACCAAACCAATATGAAAGGTGTTCAAAACATATGTATAAATTCAACGTTTAGCGGAAGCATAAATAAACCCAATCTTAAGTAGCAACTCAAATGTTTAAATGTTGTTCATAACATCCACAAACTGTGCCCACAACGACCGTGCCTCCCGTGCAAGCTCCATAAGTACCTAAGGTCCTGCAAGGCATGTAACAGAGAGTCAACAACTAGTTGAGCGAGTTCACAGTGAGTTTGTTTGGTTATAGTGTTCATAATGTAGTTCGTATGTTCATTTAGTAATCAGGTATCGTATGTATCGTATCGCGGCCCTCTAGGCATGTTTGCGAAGTATAGTGGGGATTTCCCATGTTTGCTAGACTAGGTATAGTAGTATCGCGGCCCTTCCTGGCATGTTTGCGAAGATTAGAGTATATAGTTCGCGGCCCTTCTTAGGCATGTGTGCGAAGATTGTCATAATATCGCGGCCGACCCTTGGCGTGTGTGCGAAGATCGTTTAAATAAGTATAACCAGTCTAGTCTGTTCTTATCCATAATCCTTCCTCTACCGGGAATCATATATCTAAGTTCCATAAACCGAATGAATAAATAATCCAACCCATTCCCATCCTGGGAATCCCATGCCTTGGCTGTGTGAACTCACCTTGGTTTGCTCGGTATGCTAAGTGTATGCTCGCAAGTAATCAATCACGTCCTAAAGTATGCACGTATGTGAAATCAGTTTGTGTTCAAGTTGTGCACGTATAAACATGTAACACGTAATCACAATCATCTACAAGATGGTTACACTTAACAGCAGTTAAATATTCCACTTAACAGAATTAACTCAAGTTACAGCACAGCTCGGCGAAACACATGTATGGCGAAACACATAAGTTGGCGAAACACAGATATTGGCGAAACACACATTTGACGAAACACGTTCTGTTTCGTCGTGATCTTGTTTGGCGAAACAGGATTCTAATTCGTTGATGACTCTTGGCGAAACACATTCTGTTTCGCCGAGAATCCTGTTTCGTCGGATGTCTGTTTCGCAGACATCAGTTACAGCAGATGCGAATAACACATAAACCCTAATCATTCTAGCAGCCGTCATCAATAACAGAAATCATACGAAGATTAAGGTGCATATCGAATCATCATAAATCAATCATCCAAGAGTCATTGTCTAGCATAAACCCTAGTTTATGTGCATAACATATCAACATACAACATCATATCATTGCACCCTATCAAGATACTAACTTGTATTTAAAATCAGAACATAATAACAATATCCAGAACCGAGCACTCGATTGTATTAGGTTTCGCATAGCATTTTATATAAATCCTACTACATCATACATATCAAAATCTATAACATCATAATCATCCTCTTATCACAGCAGTAACACACATCAATCATAAATGCAAGCAAGGATCGTGATATAATCAGAAACATGGAATCGATTAACAAACACACACTAACCGATTCAAGATGAAGAACAAGGATTCAAGAGCTAGGGATGATGGTGAACAATGGTTGTTGCCGTCGCACAGAAGAGAGAGAGTTCTAGGGGTTTTTTTTTCTGATTGCCTAATTTGTGAAACTGAACCCGTTTCACGTAAATATTCGCGAAATAACATTCTGGGCCGTACTGGGCCTTCCGCGATACTGGGCTCGGCGAAACATCCTGTTTCGTCGCGAAGGTTGACGAAACTGATCTGTTTCGTCGAGATCGATCCTGGCGAATCTCACTTGTGTTTCGTCGGGTTCTTATATAGTTTAACAGTTTAAGTTTTACAAACAGTACACATGTTATACAATCACACATAACCATGCAAACACACTACGTTTTATCATAACACAACTAAATAGTCAAAGTCAATCGTGCATTAAATGCGAATAAAGAGTGTCGTAAATTCGAGTTGTCACATTATCCCCAACTTGAAAGAAATTTCGTCCCGAAATTTAGCATGCAGTTACTGAGGAAAGCTAATGGTGTGACGTTGTTTACCTGAATTGTATCGCGGCTCCCCTGAGCATGTTTGCGAAGATTACTGGTTTTCTTGGGGTGTCACATTATCCCCCCGTTGATTTGGAATTTCGTCCTGAAATTCTGCATTGGTAGCTTCAGCCTCAGTAGTAGTTGCATTGGTTCCGAATAACTGGGGATATTTGAGTTCCATTTGATCTTCGCGCTCCCAGGTGAACTCTGGGCCGCGGCGGGAGTTCCAACGAACTCGTACAAGAGGGATTCTCGTGTTCTTGAGGACCTTAACATCCCGGTCCGTGATTTCAACAGGTTCCTCGACGAAGTGCAACCGCTCGTCGATAGTGAGTTCCTTCAAAGGAACTATGTAGGTCTCATCTGACGTACACTTCTTCAGATTCGACACATGAAAAACGTTGTGAACTGCACTGAGTTCAGGTGGTAAGTTCAGTCTGTAGGCCACTTTGCCTATTTTCTCAATAACTTCGAAAGGTCCAACATATCGTGGATTTAGTTTGCCGCGTTTGCCAAAACGAACCACACCCTTCCAGGGTGAAACTTTAAGTAGCGCTCGATCCCCAACTTGGAATTCGAGTAGTTTCCTGTCTAAATCAGCGTATGCTTTCTGACGGTCGCGTGCTGCCGCCATGCGTTGTCGTATTTGTGCAATCTTTTCTGTAGTATCGACTACCATTTCTGGACCTGTGATTTGACTTTCTCCCACCTCTGCCCAACAGAGAGGTGACCGGCACTTACGTCCGTATAGTGCCTCGAATGGTGCAGCTTTAATGCTTGTGTGGTAGCTGTTATTGTACGAAAATTCCACAAGTGGCAAATGTTTTTCCCAACCATTGCCAAAGTCAATTACGCACGCCCGATGCATGTCTTCTAGAGTTTGAATAGTACGCTCAGACTGCCCATCGGTCTGAGGATGATACGCCGTGCTCATGTCTAAACGAGAGCCAAACGATTTATGCATTGCTTGCCACAGTTCTGAAGTAAAACGTGCGTCTCGATCAGAGATGATAGAGGTTGGCACACCGTGCCTGGAGACCACTTCTTTCAAATAGATTTCTGCTAGTGTAGAGAACTTGTCTGTTTCTTTGATTGCCAAGAAGTGAGCAGACTTTGTGAGTCGATCCACGATCACCCAAATAGTATCATTTCCGCGCTGAGATCTAGGTAAGCCAGTAACAAAATCCATGGAAATTTGTTCCCATTTCCATTGTGGTATCTCAGGTTGTTGTAGTGGTCCTGACGGTTTCTGATATTCTGCCTTGACTCTCGCACAAGTCAAGCATTTACTAACGTATGTGGCTATGTGGGCCTTCATGCTAGGCCACCAGTATGTAGTTTTGATGTCGTGGTACATTTTATCCGAACCAGGATGTACCGAGTAGCGAGACTTGTGAGCTTCATCCATTACTAGCTCGCGTAAGTTGCCATACAGTGGAACCCAAATGCGTCCTGTTACGTAATAAGCGCCGTCTGCCCTTTGTTCTAAACGTTGCCTTGAGCCGCGTAGGGCTTCAGCCCTGACATTTTCTGGTTTCAATGCTTCTATCTGAGCATCTCGTATCTGGGAAGGAAGGCTAGACTGTATGGTGAGTTGCAAGGCTCGAACACGCTTAGGCGCAGTGTCTTTTCGACTGAGAGCGTCAGCCACAACATTGGCTTTGCCTGGGTGGTACCTGATTGAGCATTCGTAGTCGTTTAGCAATTCAACCCATCGTCGCTGTCGCATATTCAGTTCTTTCTGTTTGAAGATATGTTCGAGGCTTCTGTGATCAGTGTAGATTGCACATTTGGTACCGTACAAGTAGTGTCGCCATATCTTAAGTGCAAAAACAACCGCTCCCAGCTCTAAATCATGCGTAGTGTAGTTTCGTTCGTGGATCTTAAGCTGGCGCGAAGCATAAGCAATAACTTTATCCCTCTGCATCAATACACATCCAAGACCTTGGATAGATGCGTCGCAGTAGACTACGAAATCGTCCGTGCCTTCAGGCAGTGAGAGGATAGGTGCGCTACAGAGTCTATCCTTTAAGTGTTCGAACACTGTTTCCTGTGCATTACCCCAACGGTAAACAACACCTTTCTGTGTCAGTAGTGTAAGCGGTTGAGCAATCTTTGAGAAATCTTTGATGAACCTTCTGTAATAACCCGCCAAACCTAAGAATTGGCGTATTTCTGTTGGTGTACGGGGCGCAGGCCAGTTCTTAATCGAATCCACCTTGGATGGATCTACATGAATCCCATCCTTGTTCACCACGTGGCCTAAGAAGTGGACTTCACGAAGCCAGAAGTCACATTTGGAAAACTTAGCATATAGCTGTTCCGTTCGTAGAAGTTCCAGTATAAGTCGTAAATGATGCTCGTGCTCCTCCTGACTCTTCGAATAAATCAGGATGTCGTCGATGAAAACAATGACGAACTTGTCGAGATAGGGTTTGCACACCCTGTTCATAAGATCCATAAATACGGCAGGCGCGTTCGTTAGCCCAAATGGCATGACCATAAACTCGTAGTGGCCGTAGCGGGTTCTAAACGCTGTTTTGGAGACGTCCTCATCCCGGACTCTCAGCTGGTGATATCCTGACCTTAAGTCTATTTTGGAGTAGTAGCTCGACCCTTGCAGCTGGTCGAATAGATCATCTATGCGCGGAAGAGGATAACGATTCTTGATCGTCACCTTGTTGAGTTCACGGTAGTCTATACACATCCTGAACGTACCGTCTTTCTTCTTTACGAATAACACTGGAGCTCCCCAGGGCGAAGAGCTAGGACGTATAAAACCCTTTTCCAAAAGTTCTTGTAGCTGCTTTGACAGTTCTTCCAATTCAGTTGGAGCTAAACGATAAGGTGCTCGAGCTATAGGTGCTGCTCCTGGAGCGAGCTCGATCTGAAATTCGACTTGACGATGAGGCGGTAACCCAGGTAATTCCTCAGGAAACACTTGAGGAAAATCGCGTACCACTGGAATATCCTCAATCTTCTTCTCTTTCTTCGATGTATCAGTGACGAGAGCTAGAACAGCTGTGTGACCCTTGCGCAGACACTTCTGAGCCTTCAAGAAAGAAATGATGCCACTCACGACACCACTCTTGTCGCCTTGCACTTCGAGAGGTTCCTTGCCCGACCGAGGAATACGAATAACTTTTTCCTTGCATAAAATCTCCGCTTGTTGTTGAGATAACCAATCCATACCAATGACGACGTCAAAGCTACCCAAGGGTATAGGAATGAGGTCAATGGAGAAAGTCTGATCAGCGAGGATAAGATTACACCCTTTAACTATGTGCGTGGCCTCTAGGCTTTTACCATTAGCTAACTCTACGACATGTTTGGTGTTTAAGAGAGTTGGTGCACGTTTTAACATTTCACTAGCTTTTAGAGACATGTAACTTGTATCCGCACCAGAATCAAATAGTACAGTAACATAAAAGTCGTCAAGAAGAAACTTACCCATAACCACGTTGGGGTCATTCCGAGCCTCACCCTGACCGATCACAAACATGCGGCCTCTAGCGCCATTGTTGTTATTGTTCCCACCGTTGATGTTGTTCCCGTTGCCCTGATTGTTGTTGTTGTTGTTGTTCTGGTTCTGGTTTAGCTGAGGGCAGTGTCTTTTGTAGTGCCCTTCGGCGCCACACTGAAAACATCCTTTGTTACCCTGTTGCTGATTTTGCCGTGCTTGCTGCTGCGGCTGATTCTGATTTACAGGCTGTGGGCTCCTACAATCCTTGGCCTCATGGCCCGTCCTGAAACACCTTTGACAACGACCCCTGTTACACTGGCCATTGTGGTTCTTGTTGCAGATGTTGCACTTTGGGAGGTTCCCTCGATAACCACCCTGCTTGTGACTGCCCGAAGAGTGCTGACTAGGGCTCTGGTAGTTGTCAGTCTTTCGTTGCTGAACTTGGGGCTGAACTGAAGCTGATCCCTTGCTGGAGTCCCCCTCCCATTTTCGCTTGCTGTCACTGGGAGTAGCAGGAGTAACCGAAGTAGTAGCTGTAGGGGTAGCGTTGATGCGTTTGGGCAACCGGTTCTGCTCCACCGCTTGATCAGTGAGACGGTGAGCCAACTGAACAACCTGCTGGTAAGTAGCATGATTTGCTGAGGTCACATGACTCTGGATCTCTGGCACCAGACCCTTAAGATAAAGTTCAATACGCTTGTCCACCAGAGTAGGACACAGTAATGCAAGCTCATTCGATCTCTTGGTATACGCTTCGATCTCAGACCCCGTCATCTTGAGGTTGAAAAACTCGACTTCCAGCTTATGAATCTCATCTCGACTGCAGTACTCCTCTTTGATCATTTCTTTGAAATTGTTCCATGGGGTGGCGTTAGCAGCAACCAACCCCAGTATTTGGACCTGTGCTTTCCACCATGTGAGGGCTAAACCCTCGAGGGTACCAGTAGCATATTTCACCCTGCGTGCCTCAGGGCATTCACACATCTCAAACACAGACTCCATCTTTTCAAACCAGTGCAGGAGACCTACGGCTCCTTCAGTGCCGCAGAAAGTGGATGGACGACAGTCCATGAAAGTCTTGAAAGTGCAAACAGGTGCTTGACCTGTTGTGTAAAAGGATTAGGACAAGTTTAAACACGAGAGCTGATTTAGGAATTGTAGGATCTAAGGATCCTAGTGTGAGTTGTAACTGCATGGTATACCTCCTGCTTGTGCGGCTGCAACTGCCGCGGCAACTCGTTCGTTAATGAGGGCCGTCAACTGGTCCTGAGTCATGTTGATACGTCCAGACATGATCTTCATAGTAAAGATAACGTAAGTGAGATAGGTTCGCGAATAGTGCGATGACAGAAGAGAGTAAGCACACAAGTGTTCTCATGCAACAACGTTTAGTGAGCAATGTAATCTAAGCATACCACGAACAAAGTTCTATGTAATTCTAGCAAGTAGGCAATAAATATAAACCTTATTACCTAGGATGTTGAGTCTTGCACGTGGAGCGAGGCGTCGTTGTGGATCGTTGAGCACTGTACAGGTTATAGTCTGGTTTTATCAAAAAGTTTTTCCCCTTTTTAAAACCAAGTTCACTATAACCAATGGCTCTGATACCAATCTGTCACACCCCCAAAATCCACACGCGGAGTATCACCGCTTGGAGGCGTGACTGACCAGGATCAAGCCACCAATCATATTGAACATAGTAAGTATTTAATGTAAAACAACCAAACCAATATGAAAGGTGTTCAAAACATATGTATAAATTCAACGTTTAGCGGAAGCATAAATAAACCCAATCTTAAGTAGCAACTCAAATGTTTAAATGTTGTTCATAACATCCACAAACTGTGCCCACAACGACCGTGCCTCCCGTGCAAGCTCCATAAGTACCTAAGGTCCTGCAAGGCATGTAACAGAGAGTCAACAACTAGTTGAGCGAGTTCACAGTGAGTTTGTTTGGTTATAGTGTTCATAATGTAGTTCGTATGTTCATTTAGTAATCAGGTATCGTATGTATCGTATCGCGGCCCTCTAGGCATGTTTGCGAAGTATAGTGGGGATTTCCCATGTTTGCTAGACTAGGTATAGTAGTATCGCGGCCCTTCCTGGCACGTTTGCGAAGATTAGAGTATATAGTTCGCGGCCCTTCTTAGGCATGTGTGCGAAGATTGTCATAATATCGCGGCCGACCCTTGGCGTGTGTGCGAAGATCGTTTAAATAAGTATAACCAGTCTAGTCTGTTCTTATCCATAATCCTTCCTCTAC
Organism: Helianthus tuberosus; assembly: GCA_030545235.1. NCBI lineage: Eukaryota > Viridiplantae > Streptophyta > Magnoliopsida > Asterales > Asteraceae > Helianthus > Helianthus tuberosus. Next base: position 8,645 of record JARYGA010061268.1, read on the forward strand.
CGGGAATCATATATCTAAGTTCCATAAACCGAATGAATAAATAATCCAACCCATTCCCATCCTGGGAATCCCATGCCTTGGCTGTGTGAACTCACCTTGGTTTGCTCGGTATGCTAAGTGTATGCTCGCAAGTAATCAATCACGTCCTAAAGTATGCACGTATGTGAAATCAGTTTGTGTTCAAGTTGTGCACGTATAAACATGTAACACGTAATCACAATCATCTACAAGATGGTTACACTTAACAGCAGTTAAATATTCCACTTAACAGAATTAACTCAAGTTACAGCACAGCTCGGCGAAACACATGTATGGCGAAACACATAAGTTGGCGAAACACAGATATTGGCGAAACACACATTTGACGAAACACGTTCTGTTTCGTCGTGATCTTGTTTGGCGAAACAGGATTCTAATTCGTTGATGACTCTTGGCGAAACACATTCTGTTTCGCCGAGAATCCTGTTTCGTCGGATGTCTGTTTCGCAGACATCAGTTACAGCAGATGCGAATAACACATAAACCCTAATCATTCTAGCAGCCGTCATCAATAACAGAAATCATACGAAGATTAAGGTGCATATCGAATCATCATAAATCAATCATCCAAGAGTCATTGTCTAGCATAAACCCTAGTTTATGTGCATAACATATCAACATACAACATCATATCATTGCACCCTATCAAGATACTAACTTGTATTTAAAATCAGAACATAATAACAATATCCAGAACCGAGCACTCGATTGTATTAGGTTTCGCATAGCATTTTATATAAATCCTACTACATCATACATATCAAAATCTATAACATCATAATCATCCTCTTATCACAGCAGTAACACACATCAATCATAAATGCAAGCAAGGATCGTGATATAATCAGAAACATGGAATCGATTAACAAACACACACTAACCGATTCAAGATGAAGAACAAGGATTCAAGAGCTAGGGATGATGGTGAACAATGGTTGTTGCCGTCGCACAGAAGAGAGAGAGTTCTAGGGTTTTTTTTTTCTGATTGCCTAATTTGTGAAACTGAACCCGTTTCACGTAAATATTCGCGAAATAACATTCTGGGCCGTACTGGGCCTTCCGCGATACTGGGCTCGGCGAAACATCCTGTTTCGTCGCGAAGGTTGACGAAACTGATCTGTTTCGTCGAGATCGATCCTGGCGAATCTCACTTGTGTTTCGTCGGGTTCTTATATAGTTTAACAGTTTAAGTTTTACAAACAGTACACATGTTATACAATCACACATAACCATGCAAACACACTACGTTTTATCATAACACAACTAAATAGTCAAAGTCAATCGTGCATTAAATGCGAATAAAGAGTGTCGGAAATTCGAGTTGTCACATTAGCAATGGGGGTGGTTGGGTATTTATAGGAATACCCGAACCGTTAAGATCGTTTCATGGAAAACGTGCCTTAATCCCATCCGTACATGTGTTGAAATGTCATGGTGTTTAGGTGTTTGAATTCCATCCATACATGTGTTGAAATGTCATGGTGTTTAGGTGTTTAAATTCCATCCATACATGTGTTGAAATGTCATGGTGTTTAGGTGTTTAAATTCCATCCATACATGTGTTGAAATGTCATGGTGTTTAGGTGTTTAAATTCCATCCATACATGTGTTGAAATGTCATGGTGTTTAGGTGTTTAAATTCCATCCATACATGTGTTGAAATGTCATGGTGTTTAAATTCCATCCTTATCCGCTGACTAAGCAAGTTAGAATGTGTGGTTGTGAATTAAACAACGGCTAATACATCGAATCTGGTCCCGAATGCGAAAAACGATCCAAATGACGTGACGAATGGATTTTTCTTATGGAGAACACTAAAATAAAATATTTTAGTGCTAACAAATTTTTTTTTGGATGTCCGGATGTATTCAGAACGTAAGTTATGCGCGAAAATGCAAACTTGTGCACTTTTTGACACTTTTAGTCCCTGAATGACCCAAAAGTTTATTTTAGCACACCGAACCCCTCAAAGCCTATTTCTAAGCTATGTAAAGGATATTTATGGTATGTTTAACTTATGGTCATGTTCCGGAAGGTCTGTTACAGTTCAAATTGGCATACTTTCGCAGTTTGTCAACTTTAGTCCCTGTAAGCGATTAAACTTGATTTCGGCATACCAAACCTTCCAAAACTTATTTCTAAGTTATGTAAAGGTTATTTAAGGTATGTTAATCCTATGTCACTACTCCGGAGTGTTTGTTGCATTAAACTGGTTATATTTACGCATCAGTGCGCGTATAACCTTCCAGAAAGCGATTTAGAGTTTGAAATTGAACAAGAATTGATATGTGCAAATGATACACATATTTTTACAAATCCCAAGTATGAAATATAATATTTCATTGGTTTGGTATTTGTTTGATGGCCGTGGAGGCACAGGTGTTACAGTCTCCCCTACTTTAGGAAATTTCGTCCCGAAATTTATTTAGAGGAAACTTGTGAGAGTTTAAAACATGAAGTTGAAAAGATCGAACAACATTGGTTAGGGTTCTTGAACTTCTAGTAACCTTAATAACATTATGTTTGCAATGCAAGAGGGACACTTATATACAAGTATATGAAGTGTTATTGGTGCGTCCACCGTACCTCCATTACATCGTTGTCATTTTGTTATTGTTGTCGCTATCGGTTCTTACACATAATAAATCTTACTGGGTTTCTGTGCACTAAATTTCATAATTATGTACGCGTCCATAATCAGACAATTCCTTGCACTGTTCACACAGTCTATTTTATAATGTGTAGGGGAAAACCAAATGAACATTCTTATGATGAGTGTGAATAGACCGCCATAGAGTCCTTTTAATTAAATCAATAAATGATCTAAATAGACTATCAAGGAGTCTGTCCAGCTACATCACTAGATGTCGTTCTTTAACCAAATTGTGAATCAATCTTTTTGACTAGACCACTAAAAGGGTCTCTTATCGAACCATGGAGTGGTACCATATAACCCAAGGGTCTTAACTACAACGTAGAAGCCCATAAAGATTAAGGTAGTACCTTTTTGAATATCCTACTACGAATCCATCATATGAAGATATGAAAGATTCTACGAGGATTTGGATAACGAATATCCAGAGTATACGAAAACACAAAAATCATAGAGGAGAACACATAAACATATATCACATAATCACAAAATTGTTTGTTAATTTGTCTTGTAAATTGCGTACTTGCATTTAAAGCACACTTGGAATCCATTCCGTGGATTTCATTTGGTACTTTAAACGTTAACAAGAATCCAACTATAAAGATAGAAAGATTCAAAAAGAAAATTCGATTTCGATTACTAGGAACCGAAGTGTTCGAATTAAGGTACATAAGGAATCCAATTAAGGACTCTGATTTGAACGATAATCATCCACAAGGATCTAATTGTAAAGATAAAAAGATCCCATATGAATTTTAGAAGTTGAAGATGTTTTGAAACCTTGCACTGGATGTGCTTAGGTCAAAACATGATGTAAAATGCTTATGAAGTTGAGATGCTTGATATGTCAAGGCGACATATGAAGCAGAATTTTGAAGGTTAAGTCAATGTATGAGGAAAATATTTTTGAAAACTATGCATGGGGTTCTTTTAAGAAAAGTGTGTTTAACATTTTTGAAACCTTATATATAATACTTTTGAAATCATAAAGTAGGTGTATTAGATAGATATATCTAAAAATGTTTTAAAATTATGCGAGATGAATTTTGAAATTATGTATAAGGTTTTTGAAAGACATGAATGATGCTTTTCGAAATCATGCACTTGATAATAAAATGTATTGTGTTAATATTGTCTTCAGACTATATGAAATATTTTGAAATTAGGAAGGTTGGTTTTGATAACATGGTCAATGTTTTTGAAATAACATAGACAATGCATCTAGAAAAAAAAATTGTTTTCAAACTATATGAAATGTTTTGATATCATGAAGATTGTTTTGAAATACTTGTACTGTATATGTTGAAAAAAAAAATCAAAACGGAATGGGTATGAGATTTGAAAATACCCTTAGTTATCTAACCAAGGATTTAAAGGCACAGATGTGCGAAAAGCACGATTACTCATAATGTCACTTAATTTTTTTGTACTTTGTTTCTTAGAGTGAAACGAGTACTTAAAAATTTCGAGGGAATCATGAGCGATCATGGCGAAGTTATGAGAAGCCTTTCGCTTCTTTGACTTCTTAGGGGATCGTTCATCCATGGTCTTTGATTCCTCGATTGGTTTCTTGGCTGATGGTGTTGTCGCCTGACTAGGTCCTGCCTGTCTTGGTGACTCTTGAGTGGCTTCATCCTGGAGATGATACATGGCAGTAGCTAATTCAACAGTCTTCAGGACTACTTCGCCTATTCGCTGAGCGAATTTGGCTGCTTGCTCAGATATCTGGGCGCATTGTGATGAAGAGACATTCTTGAAGAAAAAGAAAGGCATAGGGAGAAACAGGTGAAAGATTATTGGACAATCAAAACAGAATGATAACGCATGAAGATTGCGATCATTTGTTTGTTACCTAAGGCAAACAAATGAGACGGTGGCTGATCAAAGTAAATGGGTCAAAAATAATGTATCGCGAAGACATGCTCGCCTATAAGTGAACACTCATCCCAAGAATTCCCAGGTAAGCACAACTGGTCTCGCGTCTGATGAGATGTATACGAAGTGCTTGCCTAGACAGAAAACCCAGAATACAGGCATTCACCCTTCCAGTTTGCACGTGTTCACATCATTTAAAACCCAAAACCTTGACGAAGTTTTGAAAACTCAAAGGGGTTCAAAACCATATAACAGAGAGTTCAAAACCTTACAATAGAGGGTTCAAAACCTAGTAATCAATCATCCTAGAACAGATGATTAGTTTTCAAAGCGGTTTTGAAATTTATGTTCTTGTTGTGGTTGTCACCTAAGGATAGGTGACAGTATTGTTTTATGACTAAACGCAAGTAGACTCGCGTTAGGGTCCTAAGAAGGTTATAGACTAGGTCAAAGCATTACTAATAACCTAATTCCCTATAACCATTGGCTCTGATACCATCTTTCTGTCACACCCCGACCGCGTAAAACAACAAATCGCGGCGGAAACATCGGGGCGTGTTGCAACAGAATTAATGTTTCATAACCATGGATACCAAAGAGTGTTTCGTTTTATTAAACATTGAATAATTACATCGTCTAAAAATCTAAATACACAATTTAAACATAATCTATCATTGTTATTGAGTCACTAAGGCCTTGTCCAGTCCTATGTGAGCATGCATCTTATCAATCGATATCATTCAACAATACCTGAAACATATGTGAAAACGAGGTCAGCAAAGAAATGCTGGCGAGATACATAGGTTTTGTGAAAATAAGATTCATGACTTCTGTTTTAAGAAAATGTTTAGTCATGAACCTTGTAATTTGCTTTGTCTTTGTAAATCATTTGAAAAACAATTAGTTCAGATGATATGTATAAATAAGAAAATAATGCATGGTTAAATGAATAACCAAGTTAAATGAGTTTGTAAAAGATAAATTGTTTTGTAAAACAATGTCTTGTGAAAAGTATGTTATTTGTATAAAATGTTATATGTATCAAACTGAAATGATTCAAATAACGCTACAATATGTAATACCATACAAACACTTATATATAGGAAGTACCAGCGGCGTATCCACCATGCTTGTATCATATTACACACACATCGTTACTTAATCACTTAATCAAACCAAACCAAACAATGTAAAATGTCTATGTTTAAATAAATTGTCAAATGTCTATGTCAAATATCCATGTCAAATGTCTATGTCAAATATCCATGTATGGCAAGTGAAATGTCTCAACTAAACCATATGCACAAAAACAAAGTATTGAAGTAAAACTTGGTTTAAATCAAAGTTATGTTTTGTGGAAAATACATGATCAAATGTCAATCATGTACAAATGTTTACCCAATCGTTAACCCATTTTGTAAAATCGTTCTAGTCGTTCTTGTTTTAATTGTGAAACTACTTTATGGTCGATTCTCTAATAACATTCAAACCTTCTTGACGCGTTCCTCGTTCCAACTCGCTCTCGTTCTCGTTCTTAACAAACCCTTACCAAAGGATAAGTTAATAATTACAGATTCAGTCGCTACCCACAACCCCCACACATAACAATGGGTGCAGTAAATAACGGGATTTGTCAGATCCTATGGTACCATAACCTAATACTGGTCGGCTTGATCATTGCTAATGAATGTCATCGGTCATGTAAACTACAACCAACAAGTTCGTTCACTTTATTGAAATTGTTATTAGTTTTTGAAATCATTGTATTCGTTCTTGAAATCATTGTATTCGTTCTTGAAATCATTGTATTCGTTCTTGAAATCATTGTATTCGTTCTTGAAATCATTGTTATTGTTCTTGAAACCACATAGTAATTGTTATTGAAATCATTGATAAAGCATTTAGCACATATGAGTCACCCCAAAACAGTTTGGAAAACAGTAAAAGAGGGGAATAATGTACTCGCCTGAGAATGCTTGGAGGTCTTGAACAACAACCAAACAAAGCTTGAGGGAGCACGGAATCAGTCGGCAAGCTAAAACTATATAAATAAACCGGACTTAAATCGGGAGATCGGATAGGATGAGGCTTGGCAAACCAAATGAGTATTGGAACTCATATGATATGGTTTAACAAGGCCTACATACTACAATGAGACTAACCTAAGTGCTTTCGACCCATCGCGACTCATTAAGGTAACTTATGCTACTTTAACGCGTCGTGCGCGTGAAACGCGTTCGGACCGTCTAACTAGTCCTATGACAAGTGTTATATGCCTAAACATGTTACATAATCAGTTATGTGACAAAAGTTTAGGTTACATATGCTTAATTACCAATTATACATGAAAAGGGTATTCTGGTAATTTACCTAAGGCATATAAACTACCTATCATACAACTACTCAAACGATGTGACCATAGGGTATAACCTCGGAAGGTTATTCCCTACCTACTATGGTCACCTAATGTGTTTGGTCGGATCCTAATGATCGACCAAACTGGGTCGGGTTCGAGGTATAAGCGATTCATCAGATCGCTTACCCTACGACCCTAGACAACGTGGTAATCAGTGGGCATAGTCCCAAGGGACTATGACCAACGTGATTACAATCACGTTGCGAAGTTCAAAAGAACTTCGCATTGACCATTACTGGTCAACGCTGAAAGTCAAACAAAGTTTGACTTTCGGACTCGAAAAGCAATAAAATAAGGAAAAGAACGAAAGAATACTTACGAAGGGTCCCCGAATGCTAAACTCGATTCAAAAATCTCAGGTATGAAACAAATGTTTCAACTTAGAGTTTCTCAAATCAAGTTTCTAGTGATTTTTAGCAATGGGGGTGGTTGGGTATTTATAGGAATACCCGAACCGTTAAGATCGTTTCATGGAAAACGTGCCTTAATCCCATCCGTACATGTGTTGAAATGTCATGGTGTTTAGGTGTTTGAATTCCATCCATACATGTGTTGAAATGTCATGGTGTTTAGGTGTTTAAATTCCATCCATACATGTGTTGAAATGTCATGGTGTTTAGGTGTTTAAATTCCATCCATACATGTGTTGAAATGTCATGGTGTTTAGGTGTTTAAATTCCATCCATACATGTGTTGAAATGTCATGGTGTTTAGGTGTTTAAATTCCATCCTTATCCGCTGACTAAGCAAGTTAGAATGTGTGGTTGTGAATTAAACAACGGCTAATACATCGAATCTGGTCCCGAATGCGAAAAACGATCCAAATGACGTGACGAATGGATTTTTCTTATGGAGAACACTAAAATAAAATATTTTAGTGCTAACAATTTTTTTTTTGGATGTCCGGATGTATTCAGAACGTAAGTTATGCGCGAAAATGCAAACTTGTGCACTTTTTGACACTTTTAGTCCCTGAATGACCCAAAAGTTTATTTTAGCACACCGAACCCCTCAAAGCCTATTTCTAAGCTATGTGAAGGATATTTATGGTATGTTTAACTTATGGTCATGTTCCGGAAGGTCTGTTACAGTTCAAATTGGCATACTTTCGCAGTTTGTCAACTTTAGTCCCTGTAAGCGATTAAACTTGATTTCGGCATACCAAACCTTCCAAAACTTATTTCTAAGTTATGTAAAGGTTATTTAAGGTATGTTAATCCTATGTCACTACTCCGGAGTGTTTGTTGCATTAAACTGGTTATATTTACGCATCAGTGCGCGTATAACCTTCCAGAAAGTGATTTAGAGTTTGAAATTGAACAAGAATTGATATGTGCAAATGATACACATATTTTTACAAATCCCAAGTATGAAATATAATATTTCATTGGTTTGGTATTTGTTTGATGGCCGTGGAGGCACAGGTGTTACACGTGCACCATCGGACTAGGGTGATTCCGGTTCGATCAGGTCATTGGGGACGAGATGGGGTTCCCATTGTTTAAACCAGTCACCACAATGTCTCGCTCAAGTTACAACACTTAAGCAAAGTCAAGTAATAGCACGATCAGATCATGGGACGGATTGCCATCCGACCGGACTGCTGTCCGATCGGGTTGCCATCCGCTCGACCTACCGTCCGATCGGGTTGCATCTTGTCTCAAGGCTTAAACAATTTTCAACATGTTCAGTAACAGGGTTGCCACCCGGTCGAATGGACATCCGACCGAGCGACCGCCCTGCTGAGGATTTGTTCTCACTGAGGAACCTCGCCACTCGAGTCGCCGTCCGACCGGACGACCGTCTGATCGACCGACCTGAAGGGTAGGGATACCTCAATGTTTTCAAAATGCTACAACGAAAACTTCAAAAGTCAAGCCATCATGCACAAACACATCCTTCTCAAAGGAAGAAACAATCCACTCGAACAGCCATTCGACCGGACTGTTGTCCGACCGGACTACTGTCCGACCGGACTACTGTCCGAACAGATTACCACTCGCACGACCGGCCGATCGGATTACCATCCGATCGAACTGCTGTCCGACTCACTTGTACCCGGCACCGTTTTACGCGTCACTCATTGTTATGTTATCGTTCTGATCAGGCTAACCCTACTCTCTAGCGCTCCCTTCAATCCATCATCGTTGTGAGTATACTCGGTCCCTTTTTGCTTTATGCACTTTTGGGTGTTACATACGTTAGTTATACAAAATCACAATTGAACACACTACGCAATACTTTAATCGCTAACCGTTACCGCATGTTATACGTGACTTAATGAATGCTTGTTTGTTATATTTACACATGGAATGTTGTCTGCCTGCCTTAGCAACGGTAGTACTATTAGTTTGGACTCAGCACCCGTTCACTCAGGGGTTGTTAAGGACAATTACCTACATGGCTCACAGTGGTGAGAATGTATCGTGAACTGCCTTGGGCAGTCAACCCGCAGTCATTGGTATCGATAGGTTCATGTCGATAACTAACATGCCTCATTTCACTCTGTGTACGTGCTGGTTATGCGTAACGCTTTCGAACTCTATATGCTATTATCAAACTTGTATGCTCACCTTTACACTATGTGTATTGACTTTTACTTTAACGTATGTGATAGGTGCTTAGGATGTTTACATGCTTTGTGTGCTGGTGATGAAATTGAGGCTAGGGACAGAGTCCTAGAAACCAATAAATAAACAAATGTCTATGTATAAATCTGAGTTGTCGGAACAGAACTACTTGACTAGATTTGTCTGTAATAATTTGTTTGCCTTTTAAGACATGGTATGGGACATGTTACTTTAAATTAATCGGTAATGATAATTGTTATGGAAACTTCTGGACAATCTGTTTCGCTCAGTGCCATGCCCCGATGTTTCCGCCATCGGTTGGGGTGTGACACTGTACCTGTTCTAACCAAAACTCGCACTTGGAAAACTTTGCATAAAGTTTTTATTTTCTCAATAAACTTAAAAGTTCGTGCAAATGCTTTGCGTGTTCCTCCTTACTTTTAGAGTAAATGAGAATATCATCTATAAAAACAATTATGAATTTATCCAAATATGGCTTACATATTCGGTTTATCATGTCCATAAATACAGCTGGGGCATTGGTTAGACCAAATGGCATGATAGTAAATTCATAATGGCCATACCTTGTTCTGAAAGTGGTCTTAGGAATGTCCTCTTCCTGTACCTTTAATTGATGATATCCTGATAGTAAATAAATTTTCGAGAAAACTCGAGCTCCTTGCAAGTGATCAAACAAATCACCGATTCTCGGTAGTGGGTACCGATTTTTAATCATGACCTTGTTCAATTCACGGTAATCAATGCACATTCGCATTGACCCGTCTTTCTTTTTGACAAATAAATTTGGCGCTCCCCATGATGATGAACTTGGCTATATGAATCCTTTCTCCAACAATTCGTCCAATTGTTTCTTTAGTTCTTGCATTTCTACTGGTGCCAAACGGTAGGGTGCTTTGGCAATAGGTGCTATTCCTGGTAACAGATGAATTCTGAATTCAACTTCTCTGTCCGGCGGTAATCCTGGTAGTTCTTCTCGAAACACATCTGGAAACTGAGATACTACTGGAATATCTTTCAGTTCTTTTCCCTTAGTGTTAGTGATTATTGAAATCAAATACACTAATGATCCTTTTCTTATATAACTCGCTGTTTTCATTACAGAAATGAATTTCATGGATCTAGATGGTTTGTTTCCTTTAATTGTGATCTTTTCACCCTTGGGTGAATTTACTTGAATTGACTTTTGATCACATAAAATACTGGCTTTATTGGCTATTAACCAATCCATTCCTAATACAACATCAAATCCTACCAGATTCATTGGGTAAAGGTTTGCAATAAACTTTTGATTTAAGAATTCTATTCTTGCTTCCTGCAAGATTTCAGAAATCTTAATGGTTTCTCCATTTGCTGTCTCTACTAGACATTCTTGTGAGAGTTTAGTTAATGGTTGATTGAGAAGTTTGCAAAATGAAGTATTAATAAAACTTTGGTTCGCACCAGAGTCAAATAATACTTTAGCAAAAACATCATTAACTAAAAACGTACCGGCAATCACGTCCGGAATCATCTTTGCTTCTTCTGCGGTCAGCACAAATGCTCTAGCATTTTTAGTAGTCTTATTGTTCATGGCTGGAGCTAGTTTGGACAGTTTGGCTTGATATGACCTTTTTCTCCACAATTGAAGCACATTCCATTATTAGGTTTCTTCCTACAGTCTTCCTCCTTGTGTCCTGGTATTTTGCAGAAATTGCAGTAGGTGGAGCATCTTCCTGAATGCTTCTTCTTGCAGGCCTTGCAGTAAGGTGGAGAGGTAGAACCTATATTTTTCTCACGATTGGAATTACCGTAGCGGTATTCCTGGGTAAGCTTTTGAGCTAGGTTTCTCCTCTGGTCTTCTTCTCGTGTACGAACTAATTCATCAGTCAAGGTATTTGCTAGTTCTACAACTTCTTCTATGGTTTGGGGTCTAGCTGCCTTGACTACATGCCTAATCTCCCCGATTAATCCCCAGATGTAACGGGATATTAATACTAGTTCTGGTGATGCAAGGGTTGGCACTATTCTAGCATATTCGAAGAATGTAGTAGTGTAACCCTTACTATCCACTCCAGTAATTCTAAGGTTTAGGAACTTATTTGCTATATGTTCTTTTTCATTGGGAGGGCAGAATTTTCGTTCTACCATATTCTTAAATTCTTCCCATTCCATATTGTAAACCCTGTCACTTCCCCTAGACTGGAGGATAGTGTTCCACCATTCTAAGGCTGAGTTCTTAAACAAATTAGAAGCAAACATTATCTTATCCTCTTCCGCACACTTGCCTATTTTTAAGACTGCCTCAGTCTTTTCTATCCAGCATAGACTTGCAATGGGTCCTTCATTGCCCGAGAATTCTATTGGTTTACAGGACCAGAATTATTTGTAAGAACAACCATAAGACATGGTTCTTCTCCTTTTTGGAATGGGCACCTGAAGTATTGGTCCATTGTTTACGCTGTGATCTGGGTCAGTGGGTCGCTTACTGCCATTATTACTTTTATTATCAGCTTCCTTAACAGTTTAAATAATAAATGGCATTGCGTCTATAATCCCTTGTGCCACTATGTGTTGGATGGCACTATTATCCACTTGATTTCCATTGTTATTGTTATTCGGGTTATCATTGTTATTCTGATTTTCATTGTTCTGGTTTTCCTGATTCACTTCGTTGTCCATCTGAATTTCAAACATTTGCCAACTATTAATATTACAAAATAATATTTAATGCAACCAATCACATAACACTCATATTAACCAAAAGCGTCAAACATTGCGACTTACTCTTTCTTATATATAGTATGCATCTAATACAAACTGATACTGGAATTGAAAATTACAATATTATGATTATTATTATATTATTATTATTACTACCTCCACCATCACTGATATGGGTTCATCCAGAACTCCATATTACGCTCGTCATACTTCCAGACGAGTCGTTCTCCAACCTGCCTCATCCTCTCGCTACTTTCTAAAATCTCCTCACCGAAAGTTCTGAGTTCTTGGACGTTTTCTGCACTCATTGGGGGTGCAGGTGCTAGTACTGGGTTTGGGAACTGGGGCATGGGTTCCTGGTAAGGGTAAGGATTCTCTAGAATTTCCCCGATGAATTGATCATTATCATAATAAGGATCTTGAGGGTCCAAGTTTGGGTAAGCTGTTAGGTTTGGCATAGGTTCATCTTCTGGTATTGGGTAGTGTGGCTGGTAATCTCTATGGTCGTCAAACAACGGGTCGTATTTTGGGTCTAAGGGATTGGGTGCTGGCACTCTCGGTATCTCTGCTGGGTCAAAATCATGCATTTGGACTTGGTTTTCTGGGTTGGCTTCTATCTCCATTGGTTGGGTGGGAAACAAGGGTAATGGTTGGGGTGCTATGAGTTGCTCCAGGTTTGGATCTGCAGCTGTAGTTGCTAAAATATGGAAGTTTGCTAGAATCCTATTTAACATATCCTGGGCATGAGCATCTGTCTCTCTCTTAGCGGCTGCTAAAACACGTTGTTGCTGTAACTTTTTCATTATTTTCCTACGTTCATGCGCACCTCTACTAAACCATCCTCTCTTTTAAGGAGGGAATGGCTCTTCAGACTGAGCCTTAATACGAATATCACATCTTCATTATCAGCTGAATACCCTGAGAGGGCAGGCTGTGAAGAGGTGCCTTCGCTCCTATGTGAGCTGGACAACTGACGGTAGGCGTCGGAAGGTCCTTGGTTGCTCATACTATAAACTAACAAATAGTCAAATAACACACAACAACAAAATACAGATATGCACGTTGTTCCGTAGATAATTTCCTAACAATTTGAATAATATATTGGTGTCAGCAGAACACTTTTGTGGTTGAATCAGTGGCTTAGCTCTAATACCACCTTCTGTCACAACCCCCGTCCCCTAACACCCGGGAACAGGCGGCCGTGGCCAGTTTCAGTGGTATCGGTGTTTATCATTTTGGCAGCGGAAATTACATCAGGACCGTAGTTAGGAAATATTTTATCAGAGTAAAATGCCACATTTTCATAATATTAAACACGTGGGAAAATCCCAAGTTTTAAGTACACACATTTTCATAGGAATAAATCCTATTTTATTTAATAAAAACATCTATTTATTTTAGGTAACTTTATAGCCACTTTTCCAAGCCTTCAGTGCTGTCCAGCTGGCTTCTATTTGGCTTTCATATTTTGTTAACTGAAACGCGTTTAAAAACATTTTGTCAGTGGAAAATACTGGTGAGTAAATCTCAGTTTAATCAAGTTAAGTAAAACCATTGTACAGTATTGAGGGCGGTTGCGCAATTACATTTGTTTCCATCTATTTAATTACCACCCACGGTACTGTCAACCCGACTTGTGGTCATGTTACTACTCACAATGTAGTAACAAATTTTGTATACAAAACCCCAATATACCGACGATAATTGTAGAATACAAATATTCAATCACTGTTTAATATAATATTAATTGTGTGATGTTTTGTAAAAACATTTTACAAAAAGGAGATTACTCACATTGCTGTCTTAGGGTTTTCCTTAAGGATTTTCTGGTGATTATCTATTAAATACACAAATGCACACGCGTTAGTATAATAACCCAATATTTACATTAGTAATACCCTCCCCGAGACGGCATTCCAACGACTACGTCTGGCAGAACCTCGACAGCCATTACGGAACCCTAGATCAATCGGGTAGCGTATCTAATACGTAACCGGGGTTATGATACTTACAACGGGGCAGAACTTCATTATTTAGGGAGGTATTATGCCCGAGAATAGTGACTACACTATAGAAATTCGAGAGAGAAAGAAACTGTGAATGATTTGGGACTGAAGCCGATGCCCTCAATTTATAGGGCTGATCTTACAGTCCCTTGCGGCCCACGAAGACTCAAAGGTCTTCTTACGCGGCCCGTGACATAGGGGTGGTAGGGCCTAGCTTTGCTTATCCGGACAACTAGCCTCGACATGATGAGTGACTCGTGGCAGCCTGGGGGCTCGCCCTGGTGCCTGGTTGTCGCGCCCCGCGTAGGCCGAAGGCTTAGCCTTCGCGGCCCGCGAGCGAGGTAAAATCCTGGTTTTTATTTTATTTTTAATTATATAATGTATTTTGTGCTCGGTTTTCACATACGAGGTGTATTTTAGGACATATTGGGACATTCTAATTATTTTTAGGGTGTCGAGAATATTTTGAGGGTTGTTATATGTTCAGTGAACACGTCCCCGTGTCCAGTTACCAGTATTGGGCATTTTCTGCAGAACCTTGAGCACGGGGCGTGTTGGGCTGAGCACGGCCCCGTGCTGAACTTGCTGTAATGAAGAAAAATTGTCGGGTGGCTCTGTTTTTGTGCATGGGGTGTGGGTTCAAGTTTCCCTCAATAACCTCCACCATTCCGAGTGTGTTTATTCCTGAAAATTAAAACTAAACTAGAAAGCATAAAAGTTAATCTAAACTAAAACTAATGATAGTTCCGTGGAATGCCTCCGTGGTGCGCCACGTTTGTAAGGGTCCTTGGCTAGACCCAAAGTCAGTCATATGATACCCAAGTGGGATGTTTTGCATCCCATGTTGCACCGTCGGAGAGCATCATCCAAACTTGAGTCTATGACTTTCATGTAGTTGACCGGGTCGTCGTCTTCTACTCTTTTCCCAACCCCAAACTCCATCTCCTTGTCCCCAACCCTCAATGTTAATGTCCCACCATTCATGTCGACCATTGCGTGGGCGGTGGCTAGGAATGGTCTTCCTAGAATGAGTGGTACTTCGGTATCCTCCTCCATGTCTAGTATGACAAAGTCGGCCGGGAAGACAAAGTCTCCGACTTTCACCAATAGATTTTTGGCGACACCTTGTGGATATTTGATAGACCTATCGGCAAGTTGTATGCTCATCTTTGTGGGGCTTGTTTTACCTAGTCCAAGTCGGTCAAACATTGATGCGGGCATAAGATTAATGCTAGCCCCAAGATCGGCTAGCGCATTGCGGATGGGTGATCCCCCAATGGAACAAGGGATGGTGAAACTTCCGTGGTCGATTTTCTTTTGTGGGAGTTTGTTAAGTAGTATGGCAGAGCATTCCTCACTTAAATAACTAGTTGCAGTGTTTCAATTTTCCTTTTGTGAAGGAGGAACTCTCTCATAAATTTTGAATATTTAGGCATTTGAGTGAGTACTTCCACAAATGGAATATTGATGTGCAATTGTTTTAGTAAATTTACGAATTTTGTGAATTGCTCATCGGTCTTTGGCGAAGTAACCGACCGGGGTAAGGTACCGGAGTATTCTTGGTAGGCTCTTGATTGGGTGGAGGAGTCGTCTCTTTTTGGGGCACCGGTGAAATTGGGGTTTGGGTAGACGGACTCTTCTCAGTTGGAGGTAGCGGGGCCTCCTCGGAACCTACGGTATGGTTTCTCAATGTGATGAGATATACTTGCGCCTTTGGGTTTGTTTCGGTATTGCTGGGTAACGCGCCTTGTGGTCTCTCGGAGAAATTTTGAGCTAGTTGATTTAATTGTCTTTCAATGTTTTGAATACAAGGTTGTTGATTTCTAAAATTCGATTCCATTTGTTGAAAATGATCCGAGTTTTTCTTTTCGGTGTCGGAGATGAGGCGTGAGACAGTGTATTCAAGCCTCTCTCGTCCCCCTTGTTGTTGTTGAGAGAAATTTTGTGACTCATTTCTTGGTTGTTGAAAGTTTGTTCGTTGGTTTTGATTTTGTTGGTTACTATTATTGCCAGGTTCTCTCCAACCAAGGTTAGGGTGGTTACGCCATCCTTGGTTGTAGGTACCCGTTGGAGGTCCTGACGGTCTAGGCCTATTATCAATGTAGTTTACCATTTCTGTTTGATTATCTATTTCTTTCATACAACTCCAATTTTCATGTGGTCCACCACACCCTTCACAAGCTATAACCGAAGCCGTTTTTTCCATTTCTAACTTTTTGATTTTCGAAGAGAGGGCCTCGATTTGGGCTTGCAAAGAAGTGCTTTCGTCAACCTTATGGGCGCCCGGGGCAATAGATTTTGTGCCTCGGGGAGTATGCCACTGAAAATTGTTTTGAGCAATTTCCTCAATTTGGTTATAAATTTCATTTGGGCGACGATTACCTAGAAGTCCCCTAGAGCTAGAGTCAAGTGTTTGTCTTGTGTGTGGCAACAACCCATTATAGAAAGTGGATACTTGTTGCCATACCGCAAGACCATGATGAGGACACTTTCTTAGTAGCTCCTTGAACCTTTCCCAAGTTTCATATAAGGATTCCCCGTCCTCTTGTGAGTATGTATTAATTTCAGTCATTAATTTAGCCGTTTTAGAAGGAGGGAAAGACTTATACAAAAACTTTTGGGCTAGTTCATCCCAGGTGTTTACCGATCCAACTGGGAGGGTGTAAAGCCAAGCCTTAGCTCGGTCTTTTAGCGAAAATGGGAACATTCGGAGGCGGATGGCGTCGTTTTATGCTCCGTTGATCCGAAAAGTATCACATATTTCCAAAAAGTTGGTAATATGTAAATAGGGATCTTCGTCCGCAAGCCCATGGAAAGTTGCGGAGTTTTTGATCATTTGGATCAAATGTGGACGAAGTTCGAATTTGTTGGCATCGACATTCGGTGCATTGATAGCGGCGCCGAGATTACCTACTGTGGGCCGTAGGTAATCCATTAGGGTACGTTGATCCGCCATTGGAAGTGGGCCCCCCGAAACTTTCTCTTGGCTTTTAGCTTTAAGTCTTTTTCTTAGAAAGCATTCGGGTTCGTCTAGAGGTTCTTTTATGTCTTTACTGGAACTGGAGCTCATGCACTGCGTAGGAAGTTCCGGTGCGGCGCCTGGTTCCAAGTCTTGCGATAAAAACAAAATATTGTTGGTCAGAAGTTTCACCACGGCCTCGTGCTCAGCTGAACACGGCCCCGTGGTCGGAGTTACAGTGATTGTTTTCCGGATCCCTGTTACTAGAGAGTTTGACACGGCCCCGTGCTGCACCAACACGGCCCCGTGCTGCACCAACATGGCCCCGTGCTCAGCTCTCTGTAACTCGGAAAATAAAACCTGACAGTAACGATGCCGGGCACGGCCCGTGTCCGACCAGGCACGGCCCCGTGCTGCAGTCTGCAGAAGCTGAAAAATTAAGAAAAATCCTAAAAAAATAGAAAAATAAGAAAAACGATTAGGCCGTTGATTCCTGACTTTCTTAAAATCCTTGTGTCCCCGAAAACGGCGCCAAAAAGTTGATGTGCGTGTAGCGTGATATATTTTTATTAATATTTTAAGCCCTTTTTAACACTTTAGTCAAGTTTTAAATTTATAAAACACGATATTCTACTAACATTAAACACACATATGGGCAAGTGCACCCATCGTGAGCGTAGTATAGCGTTGGTAAGATACCGAGGTCGTCCAAGGACACAAGAGCTTTTAGTATCGGTTTATCCTCAATGTTTAATCAAATCAAAATTTTAGAAAAATGTTTTAAACATGAAAATAAAAACTAAAAATGCTGAAAAATAAAATAAAAACAGATAGACAAGATGAATCACTTGGATCCGAATCGCCTTTATGTAACCTTTGATGATTTCCGCACTTTTTCACTTTTTAAGAGATTATCTTAGTTATAGTAGTAGGCCCCTCTTTTGAAGGTGACGTTACCCTCAAACCAGTAGTTTGAGTCAACAAGGATACAATCCTAAAGGTTTGGAATATTGAAAGATAATTAATTAAGTTGTTAATGCGTAATGTGGTAGGCCCCTCTTTTGAAGGTGACGTTACCCTCGGCTAAGTGGTTTGGGTTAGCAGGGATACAATCCCAACTAGTCGGGTTAATGTATTAATAGTAGTTTACATATGAGGAGATCAAGCCATTCGCACCCCCGCCATCCAATACCAGTGGGTATTGAATGAGGTCCTAGTAAGCTTGACCCAGGTCCTTACAGGATCTATACACTGAACAAGGCAAGAACCTTACCAAACCATTCCCTTAACCCCCGACCAGGTAGCCAACATATCTCTATATAGAACGTAGAGATATGAATGGTGAAAATCTTTTATTTTATATAGACAGTAAAATAATGCCAAGACACCACGGACAAATGATAAGGAAGTTTCACCTTCAACATAAGAAACTAGTTATTAAAGTCATTAATACAAAACCAAATAAAAAGTGCGAAAAGATTAAAAATCAAAAGTATTACACTAAATGCTTGTCTTCACCAAGTGATGTAAGAGACTTAGGCAAACATGGCCTTTGATTGTCAAGAACTCTTACTATCAATCTTGGATCCCGAGACTACTACACACACTCTATGATGGGTGATGGATGATGGTGGTGGATGTGGGTTATAGTGGTGGTGGAGTGTGGGTGAAGTGGGAGAGAGGTGGTTTGCCAAGGGATGCCTTTGAAGTGAACCAAGCACCTCTATTTATAGCCTACACAGAAGCCCGGACACGGCCCCGTGTCCATTGGGCACGGCCCCGTGTCCATCCACTTTCTCTTTCTTCATTAATTACAATTTGTATGCATTAGCTCCACACGCCCCCGTGTCCGCTGGGCACGGCCCCGTGTGCAGAAGCGTATCTGTACTATCAAGATTTGCTTGGATTCTGCGAATCTTAGCGTTGACCACGGCCGTGTTGAGCTAGGCACGCCCCCATGTCGGGAATAGAAGCTTCTATAGCTTTGTCTTTTCTGCAGACAACTGGCCACGCCCCCGTGTCCGCTGGGCACGGGGCCGTGGTCAGCCTTCTGTTCTCTTGTTTTTGCTTGGGAAGATGCTGTCGAGGGGTCGGGCATGCCACATTTATTCCTTTTCTTGTATTTATGTTAGATTTGGCTGCATTTTTGTTCCTTTTGTTCAATTAAGCTCATTTAGTCCTGAAAATACAAAAGGAAGACAAAAGCACACTTTTTCCAACATTAGTACTAAAAAGGGTTAGTTTTATGCCTCAATTGATGTAATTTATATGTAGCATTTTACACACATCAATAAACTTCTTGAAATTTATATTGTCATTACAAACATAGTTGAAATATGTACATTGTTTTTGAAAATAAACAGAAAATGTAGAGGTTCAAATGATCATAAGTGCTTGATCATTAGCTTGAGCCTCATTGACGTTGAACACTCGTCCATTAGCATTGGCAAGCTTAGGGCAGTTTCGCTTGAAATGATTTAAATCACCAGAATTGAAACATGCTCGAGGGCGAGTCTGAGTAGGGGCTGCTTGGTTCTGGACATGACAGGTTGTAGCTAGATGTCCAAATAGGCCACAGATTGTACACTGGCGGCAGGGAGAATTTGTTGCATGATGATAGTTGTAATGATTGCACCGAGGTTGCTTTCCACGATAAAATCCCTTAAAGGGTACTGAGTTTAGTGGAATTGGTGCAGGAATTGCAAAATTCTTTGAAGTCTTGCGCTTCTTAGAATTTTTAGAAGATTCGGCCTTTGTTCCCTTTGAATTCTCCTTAGTAGTTTCAATGTTTCATTTCTCGTCTCCCTTTCGAAAAAGTTTCCCTTGTCTAACATGGGAGTCGGTTAGGGTTGCAGCTAATTCCTTAGCCTCCCTAAGCGTTGCAGGTTTGCTGCCAGTGACAATGTCTTGGACTGAATCAGGTAGGCCATCAATGTATTTCTCAATGGCCCGATCCAAAGGTGTGACCATAGTGGGGCAAAGTAGGCTTAGTTGTTCAAATCGGTCAGTGTAGGCACGGTTTTCCCCACTATCTTGTTTTAGATAATAGAATTCATTTTCAAGTGCCCTTATTTCGTTTCGTGGGCAGAATTCTTTCTTCATAAGATTTTTAAATTCTTCCCACGTTTGTGCCATTGCTATATCGGCACCTCGGTTTCTCAAGATACCGTTCCACCAAGTGAGTGCTCTCCTTTGAAAGACACTCGAGGCGAACTCCACCTTGCGTTCCCTGGGACACTGAACATGGCGAAATGTGTTTTCTATACTCTCAAACCATTGTAGGAGTCCAGTTGCTCCTTCAGACCCATTAAACCTGAGTGGTTTAGCCGAGTTGAATTGTTTATAATTACATGGCGATATAATATTGTTGTTGTTTTTGTTGTTGTTGTTTTGGATTTGGTTGACTTGGGTCACAATGCCTGGGAGTAAAGCAGCTAGATGCTGAGAAATCATTGCTGCCATTTCAGCGTTCCAAGTGATGTCGCGTGGGGAGGCATCCTGAAGATATAGCTGTAGTGAAAATTAAATAAGTTAGATCCATCAAATTGTCATGAGTTTGTAACATCATTGTGTAGTGAAAACTTTGACCTAGTAAAATCTCGCTCATAAGTCTCGTTCTTGTACTTAGAAAATATACTGTTAACTTTGACTCAGTAAAATCTTGTTCATAAGTCTCGTTTTTGTACTTAGAAAATATAGTGTTGACTTTGACTCAGTAAAATCTTGTTTATAAGTCTCGTTCTTGTACTTAGAAAATATAGTGTTGACTTTGACTCAGTAAAATCTTGTTCATAAGTCTCGTTCTTGTTCTTAGAAAATATAGTGTTGTAGTTTTTGTTTTGAAACAAGAACTTTTTGAGAAATAAGCTTTTGTAGTATTTTGGATGAGAGAATACAAACCAAGTTAATGGTTTGTATTATAAATTCTTTACCTTTAAAGAAATTTATTGTTTTTAGGATAAAATGTTTTAAATTATAAATTTTTAAAATAAAGAAACTTTGTGTTTAAAATTTTACAAATTCTCATCCAAATGGTAAAGATTTTGAAATTTTGAAAGACAAAAGGTAGTGTTTTGAATAAAATAGGATTACATAGTGTCGTGAATCGAAATTCATTTAGATTGTCTCGAATCAAACATATCACCGAAGGTAATATGATGGAATAGTATTGTAAAAGGAAAATTTGTTTCGATTGTTGTGAATAGCAAACATATTACCAAGGGTAATATTATTAATGAGTAGTGTCACAAAGGTCGTAGTGTTTAGAAATCATTCGACATGGTCAAGGTGGATAGGTTTTTATATTGTTTCACGAAGACATGCTTTAGCCTATAAGTGGACACTCACCCTAAAATTTCCCAGGTAAGAGTGACTGGTCCGATAATGTAGATTTGTATGAACACTCTAGCCTTAAACAGAAAACTCGGGGTACAGGCATCCACCCTTCCAGATTGCATGTGTTCACATTATTAAAACCCAAGATTTCGATGAAAAATGTTTGAGAAAAACATTTGAGAAATCTTTTGATAATAATTGTTTGAGAAAACATGTTGTGAAATATTTTGATGAAAACATTTAAGAAAAACATTTTGAGAATTATTTCAACGAAAATGTTTTGAGAAAAAACATTTTGAGGAATACCTTAAGGCACAAAGCCTAAGGGTTTTAGGATAAATCATCTATGGTTAGATGATTTGTAAATCGTAGAGTAGTTGTGGCATGAATAAGGATGAGGATTAGGATAGAGATCCTAAGTCTACTCATGTTTGGGTCCTAAGAAGGTTATAGACTAGGTTAAAGGCAGACTAATAACCTAATTCCCTATAACCAGTGCTCTGATACCAATCTGTAACACCCCAATCGCGTAATACAACAACACGTGGCGGAAATATCGGGGAGTTACGTTACAAATTGCTCACAACTACTGGTACTAAATTGTTTCAATATTGTTAACATTGTTTTACAAAGAATACATGTAATTGTCTTTTGATTAAAGAAGTCTAAGACCTGGATGCAGTCCTATGCGTTGCATGCTTGAATAATTGAAAACCTGAAACATATGTGAAAAATAGTCAGCATAAAAATGACGGCGAGTACATAGGTTTTGTTAGCCAAATAAATGGAAAAAAGTTTAGTATTGCAATACTTTGACAACTACGAGAGTTTAGTATTGCAATACATAATCTTGATTGTGGAAACTTGTGGCAAACAGATTTGTGTATGGCAATATGATTATTACTAAGTAATTTTATGCGATTGAAAATTGTACATTGTAATCTCGTTGAAATCATTGTAAAACTCGTTAATGTGTAATTAGAAAACCAATCAAGGATTAGTAATAACTGTTTTGAAATCTGTCAAAACTTGTGTAAGTATTATATGAATCAAGTCAATGATTTATAATAATACTTTGGATATCCTTCTAAGAATCTAACATATTAAGATATGGAAGATTTTACAAGGATTTGGATAATTGAATATTGAATCAGTCGTACACAAAATCTTAAAGTGATTCGGATAACGCTACAAGAGTAATAAAATAAGAACACTTATATATAGGAAGTACCTGCGGCGTATCCACCATGTTCTTATTGTATTAATCTAGTTTCGTTATCTAAATCACCAACAATCTACACATAAACCATAACCATCGTCTTATAAAGTACTTCTTAAAAATCTCACTATGAAGATAGGAAGATCTAAGACTGTAATTCAAATATCCTATAAGAATCTAACTATGAAGATAGATAGATCTTTAAGGATTCGGTTAAACACCGTGTTTGCTTAATCGGAATAATACACATAAAAGCACTTAGTAAACACATATATGCCATACATTGGAAAACAAATTGATTACACATATGAATCACCCCAAAACATTTGAAAACGGTAACAGATGGGACTATGTACTCACTTGAGATTGCAAGGTATCCTCGATTAAGTGAACTAACAAGCTCGGGCAATCAAGGAATCAAGTGGCACCTAGTATCGGATCACTATGTTAATAAATCGACACCTAAATCGGAAGATCGGGTAGAATAAGGTTTCGTAAACCAAATGAGTATTGGAACTCATGTGATATGGTTTAACAAAGCCTACATTCTGATTCGGAACCTATCTTAAGTGCTTACGACCCGTTATGACT